>JAIUND010001590.1:0-32802 GCA_034699125.1 Gisinianus flammeolus | reverse complement strand
CATACATAAGTAAATCATCTTTGTATACATAAAAAATAACATACATAAGTAAATCATCTTTGTATACATAAAAAATAACATACATAAGTAAATCATCTTTGTATACATAAAAAATATCATAAATAATTCACACTGCTATGCTGTAAAAATACGCACTTAAATTCAAACTCCATAAAACCAAAAAAAAAAAACCATTTCATAAAAATTCTTAGAAAATTCCAAGGATGTCTCGTCAAATGATTTCCACAGTGACTTACTTATTGTTAGGTATTAGTTTAGTGCTTTTATCTTGATTCAACTGCACCACGAGCTCACGCTCAATCTGGGTTTGGATTTATAATTATCGTGTATATATAGATATGTATGTAAATACATACAAATACAGAAAATCCTCAATTCCAATTAATTGTTCACCTTGAAGTTGAATTGTGTATACTGTGGAGCATATATTTTATATTTTTAAATACAATTTAATCGAAATTAAAAAAGAAAATCCCACAATTAATCCTCGACTAGATTGTTTTTGTCATCTGATTGTATGTGTATGTAAATTTTTGAATTTGAATTGAATTGAAAAAATGATCGTTGTGTGTGTGTGGTCACAAACAACACGTGTGCGGATTTCTTCCAATTCTCACGGTATTAAGTCCCCAGTCACAATCACACAAGTGCAAGTTGAATCAACTAACGATAAAATGAAAAATCCACTTGTATTTCATCAGTCATCTCAAATAAAATAAAATACAAATGTATATAATAATGTTCAGAAAAGAATCAAGATTGTGCACAAATATATATATACACCACAAATTATACAAATCACTTATTGTAATTGTTTTTTTTTTCGCTTTGTTTTGCTTTTTTGCACAGTTCTTATACATATATCTTATAAAACAGTTCTCAACGAGTTTATGTGAAGGAAGTAAATGTAATGGGGGAAATTATGGAACACACGAGAGACTAAATAAAAATAATGTCTGTGGTCCACATTCACAATCACATGCTTCTTCAGCTGGAATCCTGGACACGAGAATAATTAGAAGAAGAAAAGGGAAACGTAGACGAGTTTATTGTGTATTGTGACGAAATGAACGACGAGAGGATTTTTAATGTAATTCACAGCAGCGTAAACGAATGAACATGAACGTCACATATCACAGAAAAATCCTCTGACTCTTAAACTTTAAACGATTCAAGTTTTTTTTTTGTTTTTTCTTTATTTCTTCGTCTTCTCCTGGCCATCACATACTTGTTTACCATTAGCCAACTCCGTCTCGTTGTTCTCGTTCTCATTTTCATTTTCATTTTCATTCGCTATCCTCTCTCAAGTGTATATTTTGTCCATAGAAAAACTTGCTTTGAAGTTCAAAAGACACAGAAACTATACGGATAGAAAAATTCCACATTCACATTGTTGCGTGTGTGTGTTCGTGTGTACAATTCTGATTTTCTTATATCTGTATATCGTATATATTTTTTTGCTCATTGAGCCGCCCCTGGCAATTTTCACGTCATATATATATATGAGAGATTCGAGCAACTTGTTTTTCTACTTGATTTTTGAATTGGCTATATACTTACACAGATATTGGAGGAGAGCTCACTCATTTTAACCATGTCTAAGATATAAAGTATATACCGGTATATAAGATTTTAATTTGGGAGGATATGCAAGTTTTGTGTGGATGTGGATATGCTTCCCATCTTCCCATGCACTCCACGATCTTCCAGTAAATTTCCACAGGGAAATATTGAAATAAGTACATGTATATTACTCAATAGCGTATACGTACATGAGCTTCATCATATTAATTGTTTAGCTAAATTTTTGATGTAGTTTCCTCCATTGACATTTGCGGTTTTCCTATGTGGTCACGTCCACTCCAGAATTTTAAAGCAAGCAAATGTATACGTGCACATTTTGATTTCGTGGGCTTTGAAATTTCCCAATCGACAATTTTTCCTTGAGACTTTTAAAATGCACAGTAATTACAAAAGAACAAGAACACAAGAACAAGAACAAACACGATCAAAAACTATAAAGTTACGTGGAAATTAAAGAGATGAAATTAAAGAGTGACGTCATATTATTATTATTATGAGATGTTGACGTTTTTGTTCTGTACACTGAAAATGTTCATAGGAAAACAATTTTTTGAATTTCGTCAGTAGTTTTTTTTTACACACTGTCTAAATTATTTTATTCAAAGTGAAGTACACAGAGATGGACAAACTACGATACATTTTGTTTTGCTATATATATATATATATTTTGGTAATTGTTTTATAATTCTATTTGGTTTGACTTTGAGCATTTGGTTTTGTTTTTTAGTATATGTCTTTTCGCCATCGAAATCGAAATGTACAGATATATATAAAATTTATACTGTGTCTGGAGGACTATTTACAAAATAATGTGTGAATGCTTTTTCTGTATAAATAAGCGTGTCTCTTATTTCTTTCTTTCTTGCTCACTCTCTCAATCGTCAGTACTGTAGCGGAATTTTAAATTGAAAATAGTTCGAGGGATCCAGGAAATTGATAATTTATGATCACTCGTTCCACATAAAATGGAGAAGGAGAAGGCAGCCACGGCAAAGATGATCATGACGATGAATACGAAGAGACCCAAGAGACAGGTCAAATTGACAAAAGAATTCCATAAGAAGAACCAGTCCATGTCCAAGAAGTCCAACATCTCTGCTCTCTCCCCACACACACAATCCACCAAATATCCCGTCTATATAAGATATATAAAATCACATTTACAAATATAATCTTCACATAAATTAGGAGTTTTTTTAATATCACATTTGATTTTCATATTCAATATTTAGTATTTAGTATTTCGTGATGAAATTTTCGTCTTGTAAATTCAAAATTCTGACAATACAATGTTTACCTCCAATTTATTTTTCCAAATTCGTTATGAAAATTCTTATAGGTCCTTTTCCAATGAGGTATATAACTGACAAAAATTAGGTACTCTCCACACACACACACACACACAACTCGAAAACACACACCACACGAGGTTTACACAATTTAAAGTTGAAAATTAAAATGAACTGACTCTGTTTTTGTACACAGGCACACAGACAGAGTCGTCTGTGGAGATGAGAGACTGTGAGTGTGAATATACGTACGTGTGTGTTTTCCCCCAACTCGATCGTGTAATAATTCCAAAAGACTTTTTTTGTACATACATATACTTACCTTTGGAGTTTTTGTAATAGTCAAACCGGTTTCTTTCTCATCCAAAAGTCGAGGATTCCGTTCATATTCTGATACATTTTTGATGAATCGTACGGGTTTTGTATAAGAATTGAGTTTCCCAAGTTTGACTCTGTCCCTCCAGTTTTTTCATTGCCTATAATATATCGTATATCGTATGTATGATTGTTTCCTTTGGAATTTGGAATCACAAGTCGTGTAAAAATTAACATATTTTATTTGTGTATATAGTACAGTGTGGCAAAACCTTGCAATTTCTTTATTCAAGTCCACATTTTGATTTGTTTGTTTTTGTTTTTGACATTTCATAATAAATAATGTATGAATAAAATCCCAAAAATTCATTGATTTTTTCACCAATTCCACAGATAAGAGAATTGTTTAATTCTTTCCTGACATCAAGTCTTTGTATTCCTGACACATGGCGATGATGTCCAGGGCACATTTTTTTGTCTTTTCCGGATTCGCTTGGATCCAACGAGTGAGAGATTGATTAATGTGGTCCAAGATATTCCCTTCCACATCATCTAAATTCCCAGTTGCACCCATCGACTGCATTGCTGCAATCATGCACATCCCGATTGCAAAACCAAACATACTTTTCCGCCGGAAATCCGTCATCAACTCCTGAAATTGCACAATCCATTTCAGCAATTTGTCAGCAAATTCATTGCATTTTTTTCAATAATATATTCTATATATTTTCCCTGGATGAATAATTTTCCGAAATCGAGAATTCAATAAGTACAAACCTCAAAGGAAAAGTCCAGCGTCTCGTTCAAACTGCTCAGATTCTCTTTGAAAGAGTCGTAGTAAATCCTTAATAGATTTTTCCACTCGACTTGACGAACTTCCTGTTTAATACTGCTGTACATGAAATAAGCGAGATCAATCGAAGGGGAAGCCGGACGAAACATCTATACAAAAACAACCAAAACAACAATCGTCCAAAAATATCCTACAAAGTACAAAAAACTGCTTGAGCTATAGTAAACGCATGTGGTTTTTTACTTGGAAGTCGACAAGGACTTGATGAATCGGTTTTTTGGTGTCCGGATCGTTGAGGTAGAGCATATTATTGCTCCACGAATCACCGTGATTGATGACGAAGCAGACGTGACCATGTTTTGCTCTTCCGGGTTCCAACATTTTCTCCATGATACCGCCTTCTCCACTTTCAAATTCTTCAAACATCTTCAGAGCGTCCGCTGCAGCTTCCGAGGTGATCGTCTGCAAACTTTGAACAATGTACAATTAAAACTTTATACAGGTCTCCACGAAATAGATTACTCAAATTCCTTTCAATTCTTTTTCTAATATGTACAATTTAATATGCTAATATTTTAATTTCTTTTGTTGAATGGAGGAATCACCTGAAGAATTATTTTGGTGGAAGCGAACACGGGGAGTATCCATTTCTCCATCGACTCTGGCTTTTCATCCATTTTGTCCAGCGTACAAGGATATTTCTCGAGGAAATCCTCCAAACTCTTTTCTTGTTTGATCAAGATTTAGGAAGGTGCGTTGAATTTGGCCAGTGATCTCATGTACATTCTGTGTGCCCCATGAAAGATTCGCATGATAATTATTTGAATACACAATTTCCATTCATTCAAATCCCAAATGCCTGTCCATAATAATAATAAAAAAGTGACTGGTTCAATTTACTGTGCATGGGCCAAATACTGCCGGGCGATTTTGTCCTCCAAAGTGTAACCTTTCTTGGCTAGATTCTCCATCACAATCAAGTCTTCATTTGCAAAATAACATTTTGGCACCATGTCCAGTACATATTCGCTCCTAAAAAAACAAAACGAGCCTATAATTATGACAGTTTTTCAACGCATGTATACAGCAAAAAGAAATACATTCTCAAATGAAATTCACCCGGGTTTTATCCTGGATTTAGCAAGGTCATTCAGAGTTGGGACAATGATATTAAAAAATGCGGCTTCCTTCTCAAAAACTTGCATTTCCTTGAGCATTTTTGAGTACTCTGGATTGTCCACCATTCGCTTGGTAAAGAGCTCCAATTTCTCACCATTTTTCAAGTGAACCGTGACGTAGTCGCAGGAACTGGCAAAATGATCGCCATGTAATTCCGGAATCACGACGTCGACTTGAAGATAATCCAGTCCAATATTCTCACGAACAATTCTCTCGTAGCGTGTTTGTAATTCCTTAAGGCCACTTTCTCTCACCGAAGTCTTCTCCATTTCCATTCTATAACCTGTGATAATCTCCGGTTTCTTCTCTATTTCCATTTTGATAATCTGTAATCTGTGATAATCTGAATATATATATATATACAAAATGCGAGCAGCTGTTTGGAGCTGGAAATTTTCAGGAGAGCAAATCAAGATCAATTCAAACGAGATGAGGATGAGGAAGGAAATGTATCCACATTTTTATACTTTTTATAATTTTCCATGCCTCTCGTTTTGCGTCTCGTGACTTATTCCATTTAATCGAACTGCCAATAATTGAAGTGAATTCCCTATATTGACATAGCCTAGCACCTTGAGATGATTTGTATTGTCAATCATTTTGTCATTGTTCAGCATGTGCGTGTTTTTTAATGTATGCACAGATTGGTCTGGCGTCGATTTCAAGGACTTGGCAAATGTTTGACATCCAATTTTATTCTCTCTTTCTCACGAGCTCTCTCAAATTGAGGAGTCTCCGCAGTATACATAACGAAAGTCAATTACAATATTTATGTATTTATTATGATTGTACATGTGCGGTAAGTACAGCTAAATTTTATACATATAGAACCCTACAGATTTTGAATGGACTACAAACTAAAATTAAACTATAATATATATAATAAATTCATGTATGTAAAGTGTAAAGTTATATAATAATTTCTTCAACCACACACAAAAACGAATATGAAAATAAGTACGAATCTCGCAATGCAAGGGAGACATCGAAAATTGTAATAAATTGAACACTCTAAATTAAATTAAATGTAATTAATTAATGTGTAGTCTTAAGCTTAATCTTAATGTTAATTGTCTTTTATAACAGGCCACACACAAAAAACAGTATTTTAAATCTAGAAACAAACTGATAATTATAGCATTATTGTACCAGACTCCCACAGTAATGACAACAATAATAATTTTAATTAGCCATTTGAGCACTTTTTGATAGCGTAAATTCTTAATGGTTGTGTATATGTTAATGGAAGAGTTCATATGCGGATCTTCTCGACAATGACGGTGTGCGTGGTGGGTTGTTGAGTGATACGAAGGAAGTCCGTGTGGTCAGGGTCAAATGGGATTTCATCCGTGTCCAGATGAGTCTACAATTAATGTAATTGGAGAGAAAAACAGGAAACAGATTAAAAATCGATATTTAAGCGATATTTCGGCAATAATTAAAATTAACAATCAAATTATTGTGTATTAAGTAATTAAGTAATTAAATATGTATTATTATGTATTATTATTATTATGTTAATTTAGTCATTTATCTAATTTACAATTTACCTCATAGCGAATACAACAAGATGAATGTTGGAGCCAGAACCGAATGAAAAGGATGTAGACAGCCAAATAAAAGCACAAGAGAACTCTCAATTCCGATTTCCGTCTCTCACTCACATCATCGTCAATTAAAGCCAGGATAATCGTCATCACAATCAAAGCCGAGCAAGTCATTTTTAATTGTATCAATCTTCGTTGCCACTCATCAGATGATTCTCCCCAATTCCCCTTTTTAATCCACACACAAACCAAAAAATATAAATGTACACACACATTTTGAGAATCTCCAGTGCTTTTAGCAGTGTCCAACGTTGTCATTTAATTACCTCATAGTTGAAACAGACAACACCGATCCAAAGAGCCAGACTCACCCACATCATAACTATATACACATAAATATGAATGGAAGTGTTGACTTAAAATTGCAATTATTTTAATTGTAATTAAATTAAAGAGTGTTAATTATATATCGTAATTGGGATTTGAATTACGTGTTATGGTGGCCAAGTAATTAACGGCGGATTCCACTTTCGTCATCTCAGTATAATCAATCAAGGACAAGAAAATTGAATAGATGAGCGTCCGGCAGATACTGATTACCTTTTTTAAAGCATCCATACAAAAAAATCCATATAAAACATATATGCATACAAAATGTTAAATATCGAACTTGAATTCGAATTCAAATTCGTTCAATTTATAGACACAAACATTAAATTGATCTGTAATTATTATAAGTGTGTATTAAAAAAAGTGGAGCTTAATTAAATTACCAAGAAGAAAGTGTAAAACCATTGTCCAAGTTTCTCTCTGTCCTGCATGATTTGTTCCCGTTGCTCTGCATTCGGATGCTCCATGATGACGATGGACGGCGGAACCGGGACAGTAAACAGTGGCTCAATCCGACTCATTTTCCCCTCTTATTCTTATATTCTATTATTCTATTATTCCTCAGAAAATCCCTTCTTATATTATATTCTCTTATTATTTATAATATTATAGTCCAAAGGTCTCTAAATTCTATTATATTTTCCTACATGTCCTATATATATATATATATATCTGTGCTCTATACACAGGAAATTATATCGTAGTCAAAATTATTATACGAGAGCTCAATATAAAATTCTCATCGTGAGGACAAAAGCTACACCGTGTGTGTGTGTGTGTGTTAATTAGTTATTATTATGATGATGTTTTTTAACGGTGTGGAAGTCAGATACGCTCATTAAATGAGATGAAAATTATTTGAATATATGGAAAAGTGTGACTGAGGATTTTCTTTTGGTTCAAATCTCTCAAGGTGAGGGTGACTTCTCATGGAAGGACCCTGATTCACTGATTGCATATGTCTAACCCCTTTATACAAACTATATAAACTACAAACTACTTACATGCATGTACGTACGTATTACATTTATTTAAATATACAAAAATCCATCCCTGTGTGGTTGTATATATAGGTAAATAGGTATTCACATGCATTTCAATTTCTCTGCAAAGAAAATTCCAATCAAATGAAGCCACAACGTTTTACCTTTTCAAAATACACATGGAATTAAGAAATGCGTTTGAAGGAAATCCTATATTATTATATTTAAAAGATAAAACGTTAAAACCAAAAAGAGAAAACGGAGCATTGTACAATTGTACATACAGATATGCATATCTCACAAATCTTAATTGTCCACGCTTTTTTTATCTCTCGTTCTATAATATATTCGAGTATAGGTACTCACAACTATTTTGTTATCTCCTATATTTCTCTCGCTCAATCACTCCATGTTTTCTTTGTATATATGTATATATGAAAAACACATATGTATGCGGTGGAATTTTCAGAGGGCCGTTTACCTTCCAATTTCAGAGGAAAGTACTAGTACATGATATTCATATTCATATTATTATGTTCAATGAGTAATTATAGAGTTGTATGTACAGATGCATAAGTTGGGATGTGTGCAGTGTGTACATGTCGATCCCGGTCGAAAATGTTCAAATGAGTTATTTTGGATGATAACATAAGAAAAGTTGACATTTAATCATCTAGTTTTGTGACACAAAAACTTCGTGTTTTATTTCCCACATTATTTTCCATATATATATACATTTTTTGTCCAGGTACTTGAAGATAATAAAAAACTATAATGTATAGGAAAAGCGTATTGAAAGCGCAATGATACTAATACGATATATGAATATATAATAATACTGAGGGCGGATTCAAAATTTGATAGATATGAAAAGCGATGATTGAGAAATTGCTTTGAATCAAGAGAGGAATATATTCGAATATTTCTCATCCTGTATATGTTAATTGGATGAAGATCGTGGTCGAAATTCCGAGTCGGAATCTGAATCTTCTTCCCAAATGGTGGCATCTTGATAGTTTGGAGGCACTAAAAATATCAATTAAATTAAATGAGTCATTTACATTGAGAATTGAGGATTTAGAATTGAGAATATATATATATATATATATATGGAGAGAATGTGGAAATCGTACGGGTTTCAATAGAGGGGCGACGAGAGGACAAAGTAGAGTATGACGGAGGGAGAGTGACAATGGACATGGTGTCCCAATTTGAATCATATAAGTTGACTGGGACATGTCTGGAACCAAAACCACTCGAACTACCCGGTTTAGTCGCAATCATCTTATTTTTGCCCTCACCCGTCGTCGTCGTCCCCCGAGTCGTCCCAATCATGATGATTGTCTCCCCTTTCAATTGCGTCTTCCCACTCACATCCACCGCATACTATAATTAATTCCCAATTAATCATATCATCATAATCAAATTAGGATTTAATAATAGAAAATTGTACTGAATAATTTTGACTAATGTTTTCCTCGACAGTCAGTAACAGTCACACAGTATTCATTTTTCATTTTTCATTTTTATCGTAGTTAAATATGTGTGTATTGTCTGTTAAGTTCACAAACGAACTATAACGATTTTCCTTAATTTGCGGAAATGCGACAACTGCGTCCGTCTTTGTGGGTAAAATTTTGAAACAATTCAGGGTGACAGAAAAGATCATGGTAGACAATACTGTCCAAGGACCCAAAGCTCCATCTTGAGCCGTTTGACCTTTGGAGCACAGGTCAACAAAATTAAGGAAAATAATTATAGTTCGTTTGTGAACTTAACAGACGATATAAACAATAATATACCTGAAGGGCGTAAATAATTTCCACTGTTTTCTGTTCCTTGCAAAAACTAGGCATTAAATGTTTGGGTATGAGGAATCCATTTTTCCATTCAATCTCCCCATCATTCGTATCATAACACTCTTCTTGATGGGAGAGGACGACGAGGGTAGGCTTACAATTACTACTCGCAAAATAATTAACTTTTTGTACAAAGGACACATTGATTTTGGTGATGGGTAAGCAGGTGGGGTTGAGGAGATTCAATTGGTAGGCTAATGGATCCCCAGGGAGGAAACCTCCATGATCCACCACCAAATCCACTTTCAGTACCGTCCGTTTGGAGAAAAAGGACTTGTCCTTTTTCTTGGTGGTGATTAAAGGGAGGGACAGAGAAGGATCACAAGATAAATCCAAGAAGCCCTTCGTCGTCAAGATCTTCTCAGCCGAGACGATCATTCTCATGTGAACTGTATTTGCACTGTGAACCGTGTACGCCATTAATTTGTACTGAATCCCTCCGTGAGCCCCTTTGAAACTGGCTGGAAAGGATTCTCCCGTCAGTTTGATGAGGAACGGAAAGGAATGGACACCTTTCCCAAATGTCCGCTTCAATTTATCATCTTCTGCACAAAACAAATGGTAAAATATACCAAACAGTTATAGAGATTATAGAGATTGGATTAATTAATTAATTACAAAGCATATCGTCTGTTAAGTTCACAAACGAACTATAATTATTTTCCTTAATTTTGTTGACCTGCTACAAAGGTCAAATGGCTCAAGATGGAGCTTTGGGTCCTTCGACATTATTGTCTGCCATGACCTTTTCTGTCACCCTTAATTTTTTCATCATTTTACCCACAAAGACGGACGCAGTAGTCGCATTTCCGTAAGTTAAGGAAAATCGTTATAGTTCGTTTGTGAATTTAACAGACGATATAGCTTATTGCGGGGTTTTTACGCGGGTTTATGAGGGAGGCGCTGAGTGTGGAGGGGTCCGAATTTTTATCGGGTAAAAATCGATCTTCTTTCATATGCTTGGTTGGTTTGGCTTCCACTTTCGTTTCAAATTGAGTTTTGGCAAAACCTTCCAAACGTACTCGCAAATCTTTGGATTTTTTTTTTGATGAAGAATAAAAAAAACCGCAGAAATTCAGACACAAATATATATATAAATATTTTATCATATTTTGTTACAAAAATTTACAAAGATTTTATTTTTAGTAGATATGTGATTTGCACACAGGAAATAAAATGTACCTGTAAATTCGTAGTAGTTGTCGGATGTCATTCGGACTTGTAAAATCCCTTGAATTGACTCCATTCCTGCTACAATCTCTGTATTCCCATTGTCCACGAGTATCCGCATTTTGATTTCCTGAAGGAAAATATGACCTCGTCGTCTAGCTACAATTGCATGCATCCTGAAAAATCCTCCCGCACACAATAACACGCAGAAAAAAAATACGAAATCAAATCTCACTTTTCCACTTGTTTCACTTTCACTACAAAAAAATTAAAATCTACAATCGGAATCTGTGTGTGAATCTGAATTTTCTATGGAAATTGTGTTTGCACTACAATTGATCGTGCGATTTGCAATATTTGCAAATGGCAAATTTCTCTCACTTTCTATATACTTTCTGGTCACTATATTATTTCTATGGGCTGTAAATGTAGCGAATTTTTATATGAAGGACGTCAAACTTGGCCAATAGTTAGGAGAGTTTGGAGTCAGAGAAGACGAGAGAACGAACGGCTACTTGTTATAGTATCATTTGTGTTGTGATACATATATATAATCAAAGAAAGGAGGGAAAGTCTGGGTATATACATGTATGTACAATAAAGAGAGAATAAACTCTGAGGGAATTCCTTCTGCTATCTTATATACATACTGCCTTTCGATGTGGGGCATGCGGGTGGATTTTTTGAGGTTCGGATTTGGATTCGGATTCTCGGTTTTCGGGTCGAGGGGAACAGAAGAGAAAGTACAAGTCGTCCACTATTTGTATTTGTATACACTTATTTCCCAGCAGCGTTTCCCTTTCCCCCTTTTTTTCGTATATCGGGTTTGGTTCCTTTTTTTTTAGAGGTTTTGTTTCTCGATTTTCGTCATTAGTTCGTTCACCGAGGTTGAGTCAACGTCTTCTCTAGTGAACTTTTCCCCCTAATCAATATCAATATCAATATGAAATGTTGAAATGTGTACAAGAAAAAAATGTATAGAGTACTCAGTATAAAATATGTAGAGCATGAGAGTATGAGATTAAATACAATCATTATGATTTGGATGGGTAAATTGAGTTGAGTACTGACAACTGACACAGAGGTCAACTTCATATATCCATATCTGTTCTTCCCCAAGGACTTTTGCAATTTATTACTCATTTTCCTCGCATCCCATAAAAATATCCTATATATATCGTATATTGCTAAACTTTCCACTTCCACTGTCAACAACTTCCCAAATTTCTTCCCTCGCCTATATATAAACGAGAGTTTTTTTATTTATCGTTATATTACTACAATGTGAAATATTATTTGAAAATAAAAAAGGAAAGCTTTTTAGCTAAACGATTGATCGGATTCGGATGGGAAAGGTTTCCAAAATCCCTTCCAACGAATTACCAAATTACCGAATTAGACAGTCGTGGTCGGTCGCGGTCGTGGTTTGCTTTCCCTCACACAGCTCCGGATTTTCTATTTCTATATGAGTCATATGAGAATTCCTTAAGCACCGTCACAAGCTCGATTAAAATTAAATTTGTTTCTAAATATGTACATATGGAATGTTACTACTTTCACTACTTTCCCGGTCTAATTAAATTGCATTTCATTCCCAATTTCCCGTGTTCATTTGGAGAAAATTCGGCTTTTCCTTCCAAGAGAAAGCTATAGAGACAACAAAAAAAAATCGTGTGGATATCGTTCGCTCTCGCTCTCGCTCCCATTCGCATTCGCACCTGTCTCCACGTGATAAAATGAATGGGTACGAAGCTGTATGGCGTACGTATTTTCGGGGTGCATGTATATTTATGTGTAATGAACAGACTGGAAGGAAGTGGGGAAAAACTATAGGAGAGACAGAGAGAGAGAGAGAGAGAGAAAGAGAGTGGTGTGTTTGGGTTATATAGGGGCTATTTTTTATTACGTAAGGCTGTAGGGGGTAGGGGTGTCTAAAAACCCGGTATCCTTGGCCTATGCTTACCTTTGTGACAAAGTGTTACATGGGGTGGGGGGGTCAAAAGAAGACGGTTTTTCGTGTCACGTAATATAAACATAGCCCCCCGTATATAATGGATGGGAGACACGTGGAATTTGAGTCGTGACGTACACAACACACCACTCTGGTGAACCAATCCGAAGCCCGGGTATCCTCACTCCACATTTGTGAATAGACTGCCGACTACTCTCTTATATATAACTACACTATATACATACATATATACATACTACACAGAGATAATAGGATCCGTCAGTGGTGTGTGTGTGTGGAGTATATACTGTGTAAGTTCAAAAAGCAAGAACTTGGTAAATATGTACGAGAGGCTACCTTCTTTTCTTTTCCTTCCTCTCTTGCTCCTGTTACCCGGGTCGGAGGATCGATCGATACTCCTGCTCCGGTTTTCTACTTTCTCCGTATTAATACCAAAACTCTCTCTCACTCTCTCTTGTATATCCATTGATGTGAATGTATTTATATATGTGTATGCTGCGCTCCTCCGCGAAATTACCCTGGCGAAAATGTCACATGGAAAAAAAATTCGTAATATACTATAGGTGTAATTTTTCGGGATGCAAAATCCAGCTAATCCAGCATAATAAAATAAAATTCAAGCTCCATTCGTTTTATTTGTAATTTTTTTTTATATAAAGATTTACAAAAGAGTAAATTCAATTTGATTTTTCAAGTATAAGATATAGTAAAAATTTATGCGGAATTTTTGGGGGAAATTTCCATTGTTGTATATTTATTTATTTGTATATTTTTTTTTCTCGGGGTGGAATGAAAAGTTTGATTTGATTCAAATGAAGAATTTGTATAATATTTTCAGACTTTGCTGCGTCTGGTGATGATATGAAATGAAGTCGTATACATGGTATACTATATATAGCGGGTATTTTATTTGATGCGGGTTTGTCTTGACTCTGACACGTTGGAATCAGAATCCGAATCCAAATCCAAATTTTGCATCTTTATTCCAAATACAAATACTCCATATATGTATAGACATTATACAGAGAGACTGCACAAGGCATATATATATATATAAATATATATGTAGGTTTTTTTGGCAGATTTTTTTCACCGTGTTCGACTGAGAGCGCCCGCGTACATTGTGTGCCCATATGATATGACCCATCAACGACTACTCTACTACGACGAAAACAAAAACGGACGAAATACTTTTCGCATATATATCTACACACACACAAATACGGAATACACAGACACAGATAGACGACGGTTTATTCTCTCCTCTGTCTCACATTTCTCATTTCATTTCATTCCATCTCAAATCTACTCTCAAATTGAAGTCAACGGCGGAGAAATTTCGATTTGGATTCCGAATCCATTTTATTAATATTATCATACATATATATATAAATATATTTGTACTTTATGTGCAGACTCCACTGACAACTCCACCACGACGTTGACACCACACTTTTCTTCCTCCCTTCGCATTCACACACAATTCATCATCATCATAATAATAATATATAGCTCCAATTACAAATTATTATGATTGCAGTGCAAAAACAAAAACAAATGTGAATTCTCTTTCTTTATTGCCCATTTCAAGTTGTTAAAATAGTGTGCGGAAAAGTTTTGCAAAGTTGCGAATTGCGAATTGTCAAAAAATAAGTGCATCGCCACAATGGACTTACACTGTACACTTGTGTAGCCTGTGTATAGGAACTAACGATAAGAATTTAAGCCTTAAATTTTAAGGCAGTGCTTTAATTACAATTGTAATTAATTATAATAATAATTCCATTGGTCTTTGGCTAACTATTTTATCAATTCAGGTAAATTATACATTACACATTAGAGATGTTGTACAATGTACAATGTATAAAAAAGTGAACGTTTTCCACCCCCTTGCTGTTCATATATATATTAACACACAAAATTGTGTGAGAATTATATATCCTTCGACTTTCCACAATTTAAAGTTTTATGATGGTTTCAAGGTCTGTGATCAGTGTTGTGTAATTAATTAATTAATTTGGTATTCATATTTTTTTTCACTAGTGAATTCACTACCGAGGAAATTAATTACCCTATACTTAATTTCACTAGAAATTCTGATGGTAGTGAATTCACTACCATTAATTCCACTAGTAAAATTTTGGTATTGAATTAATTCACTACCGATTAGTACCGATAATTTCGCTAGGAAAATGTTGGTACTTTTAGTGAATTCACTACCACAAAAACTATAATTACACAACACTGCAATAAGGGACGAGTTTCGGCGCATTTCTCGCTTCCCGGTCTCTCCATTCAAACAAAAATAACACGACTGGATCATTTAATTTAAAACTATAATACTATTACTTTACATTCTAAATTTTTAACTCCACACACAAAGTTGTAACTTTGTGCTTTCTTCCCCCTGTCCTTTTAGTATATTGTAAATTACCATTGGTGTAATACTTTGTATACTTTTGTGCTATTGACAATTGTAAGTTTGAATTCCATAATCATTTAAAAACATAAGTGTATACGGAGTATAGTTTATTTATTTCGAATGTCTCTTTATTTTTGTTGATTTCACAGTGAAACAGATGGAAGAAGTTTTAGAATGGATTCCAGGTGGTGCAGTGGGTGCCACTGTGATTGCTGGTGCCGTGGCAGTGGGTACTTACTACGTGGCCACTCGTCCTAAGTCCAATGCACCAATGGTTCCATTAGATGAACAGTCATTCCTTGAGCCGGTGAGTCCTTCATCTTCATCCTCACATTGTGTATATAATATATTTTCAAAGTTTAAATTGTGCAAATTCATCTTGTGCAAGTGGTCTCCTTTTCCATTCATTTGAGATTCACCTTGTACGTTTTGCAATGCGGTTTTTTTTTTCCAAATTGCAAAATTTCCGTAAAAATTTGTAGTTTCGCATGTGCAGAGAGTGAGATTTTGTACGACAGTTAGAATAAAATTACAGGGAAAGCAGATAGGTGGCGGCGATAAATAAATAAATAATTAAAGTCCTTGCCAAAAAAAATGTGTCGGTGTCGGATTGTAAAATTTCAATGCAATGGAAAGAGGGTTTTTTTGTAGAGCTATATTATATACTTCTCGTAGAAATTGCAAGCAGAGAGTCATATATACCGTATGACTCATACGTCACTACATTCGTTGTTATTTTACTTTTACATCTTATACATAAGCTTTTCGGTCTTGTGAGGTTTTTTTTCTTCTTCTTCTCCAGGTTTCTCTATATACGTACGGGTAATATTGGCTCTTAGCATGCTCTATTAAAAACTGTATAGTTTCGACCAATTGCCAAAATTTATACTGTAGTAATAAATTGAGAGCTACAAGAGCAGAGAAAATGCACAAAAAAGCATACTCATTCGTAATAAAATATGTATTAGGGATTACTACTGAGGATATTTTTCTCAAATAAATTGGCATTATCCTTTCAAAGTTTCCCTGTAGTTTTTAACAGTTACTGTATCTTTCTGTTTTGTCTATATGCATGAAACAATGGACTACGTTTTCTTTCCTTTACACATCACATGATTCAGAGTCGAGAGTCGAGAGTCGAGGATTTAATTTCGTAATGAGTTGTAGTGGGTTTTATAATATAAATATTTAGATGTGGACGTAGTTTGGCCTACTGGAATTAAAATTTAAATTCTTCAGTCTGAGTCAAACGTAGGTGGGACATTTATAACTGCCATTGGATTCAGTTGAGCTGGCACAGGGACTTTAAATCAACTGGATTCCCTCACAACCAAACCCCCGGCACTTTCCACATACTAAAAAACGTACACACTCACTATCTAAGACTCAAGAGTTTTTTTTTTGACACTATACAATTTTTTGTATGATATACATAACATCAAATAACATGATATGAAATGTTATATTTGTTATATGTCAGATATGTATTATATATGTACACATCGTCTATCGTATGTGTACGTGTGTATTTCTACATTTGTATTTGTGTGAGTATAGATGGATAATCATTTCCGTGATTTCTCTCGTACATTCATTTGGAACATATTGCATGTTTTGCAAAGGAGAGGGGAGGAGAGAGAAACATAATAAGAACATGATTCGCACATGTAGGCCTCAAACAGATGAACTTGGAGTCATAAATTACGTCTGTATACATACTCTGGTAATGTATAGTGTCAGTAAGTAGTAGTAAGTACACATTACACTGATTATCATTTATTAGATGTAAAAAGAAAGAAAAAAGGTCTGCTTGCATGTATACGGTGTACAGTAACTTTAATACTATAGTGTAGCTATAGAATACTGTGAATAGATCTCTAGAATCTAGATGAAAAATACCAACACGTAACAAATACCAGACTCGTCGTCAGATCGGATAGGCCACCGTCAAACTTACCCAGTAAATTTCTATAATTTAATAATAATTATTATTATTATCCTCATTGCATGTTCAATTTCTGCTAGCGAATGCGTTTTACATACTGTATCACAGTATCACTAGTGCTCAGACGAATATGAGAGTGTGATCGTATATCAAATTTATTTTCTACTTGAATCTCTGATCACATAAAGAATTATTGTATTTTATACCGGAGACAGCTGTCCTGCACCATTTGTCATTCACTATTTTTTCATACATATAATATGTATTCCCTATTTACACATACAATGACATACATATGCAAAGTACAAATTCGTCTATCATAAAGTAGAATCTCAAAGTTCACTCCATCATATGGGAAATCTTTACTCAAATCTGTATTTGCTGAAGACCTAAATGAACATACGTAATAAACGTATGCAAAGGGAGGAAAAAACATTTTCTCAACGATTTCCTGGTGAAGGGAACCTATCTATGTGATTTTTATCAAAAGTTGATCGGCATGTCTTCAAAATTGTGAAGTTGGTTGTAGAGAGATGACTTTGTTTCGATTCATCTTTATATTTTATTATGCTCCATTTTTGTAGGATGAATTTTTTGCACTCTGGTAGAGGAATTGTGAGAAGGAGTTCAAAATTTCAAATAGTATTGTATAAAAAATGTAATGTGCTCCGGAACCAAAGATAAAGTGAGGCAATAGTAATAATTATTATCATTTCTATGAGGAGTAGAAAATCTGAAGGGATTAATGCACAACAAGTATTTTTTCGAGTATGTACTGAATGTACTCTCTGCTTTATACGTACGATTAGATGTGAAATTTAGTATAGTAGGAAAAATGAACGAGAGACACACAGAGAGTGGCAAGTTTTTTGGCAACGCTACATTTTGGCACTTTGAGATGGCTTTTAGGATGATGGGACGAGATCGAGTGAGTAGCTCGGTTCTAATCGTAGTTGTAGTAGTAGTTTGAGTGTAATGTGCTACATATGCGTGTGTTTGTGTGTGTGTGTGTGTGTGTGGACATGTAGTTTGAAGTATGGTATACGGGTAAAACGGGTATGTAGACAAAGACACGGGATTTTCTGTTCAAGGCAGAGAAAAGAAAAAAGATGCAAGACTTGTGACTTGACTCATTCAGATATAGCTATGAATGTATACTCGTATTTTTTTCATTTCTTCTATTTGTAATTTGCGTATATAGTTTGTTGTTTGTCCCGTATGAATCTCTATTGCCTGTTGCTCTCTATCTTTCTCTCTATTCCTACTCATCCTACTCATCGTCTTGGGCATTTTCGGTTTTTGTTGGCTGTCGGTTTTCAATCCGAATCCATATTATCCACGTAGTAGATAACATCGCAGAAGCTCCCCTTGTATTACACACTAGAAACAATTATTCACAGTTTACTTGATTTTCTTGTATCTTGTTTAACTCTGTAGTCGGTTCTCAATTTTAATTCGAGGTCATCGTCATCGGCAGTTACACACTCACACGAACATTTTCTACACAATCCAGAACAACAAGGAGCAAGCAGACAGCAAAAAGAAAGTCAAAGGGAACATGAAGAAAATGTACAGACTCGTTCACATTTGACTGTAAAATCAATTTTCTTTTGTCCTGATTTCGATTCCCATGTGTGGATTCCTTACATTTAGTGTGAAGTCCTCTGCCTCTTTTTTTGAGTGAGTGATTCAATCGAACAAAATATATATGAGATTCAAAAAATAAATCAAGGCAGGATGGTGTAATACCCGCTGGTTTTTTTTTTTGTGTTTAACTTGTTGTTTTTTTATTCGCCATTTTGGCCCAATGTATTTGGCAGCAATCAAAGTCAAATTGTAATTTCTATGAGTGCAGTGTAGTGTCGTCGTTCTCCCTGTTTACATAATATCAATAGAAACGTTTATTTCGTTGCGTTTTCTATTTTCAGTTCCAATATACTTGTACTTGTATAATAATCATTCATTGACCGTCCTATATAAGTGTTCGTTCTACAAACGAAATAATAAATTATCATAAATATTATTATCAGGTTATTAAATTCATATGGATATTATGATTGAAATCGAACATTCAATTAAAGACTTGTGGTGGGTTTTAAGTGAGGACAATGTGAATTTCTCTTGAACTATACGAGATATAGTCGACGGTGTTCAACTCAGTGACCAATTTTTAAACATTCAGTTTTCGTTTTTTTCTTAAACTGATTTCTGTGTGAATAAAAGTCAAAATGTGTGGAGTTCCAGAGCCGATTCGTATTCCATTGTCTTTGGACAACCAGTCTGAAATCATTCGAGTAAAAGTCATTATTATGATTTTATTTATTTATAAATAATTAATTTAATTATGGATACATTTTGCCTGAAAAAAAGCTTTTAAATCCCCTCAAAAGAAGTGGGATTCAGAGTATGTATACTTGTATACAGATACAAAATTCAATAGAATTCAGGGAATCGTATAAAAACTTCATACAAATATCATGTCGCATGCTAATAATTATTACTTGCGTAGGGTTAGTTTTGAGGGAAATGGTACATTATGCCGTTAAAGTTATATAGATGAGGGAAAAGTAAGAAAAATGAAAGTGTTGGCGTGAAAAAACTAATTCAACGTTGTTCTGTGTATATCTATATTCTGTATATATCATATACATACACAAATAAAGACACACTCGATGTGCAAATTGGCTGTTGGCCGAGAGAAGGATAATGGGCAAGGCATCTTCTCTCTTGTTGCTTTCTCTCTACAAATAAAATATTCTGCTCTCCCTGTCCTGTCTCTCTCAACAACGGAAATGTATAGTCAAAATATAACCTAAAACTGAGCAAAGCTAAAGACATGGGCCACTTCTTTCTTTTCAACTTAAAATTAAACAATTTGTAGTTTAAATTTTAATGTAGGTACTTTGAAAGCTTTAACATTTTTACTCTGGGAACTCTGGTTTAAACTCTGTCTTTGACGAAGCCCTTGTTATATATATCAACTTGAGCTGAACGAATCCCTATCTTTATACTTGATAGACCAAAGATGTATCCCCCAGATAGTAATAATTTCATCCAATTCACAAAAGTTTGTAAATAATATTATAGTTAAATGTGCATTTAAATTCGTGTTGGAATTATAACCTACTGTTGTTTTCCAGCTAGCTAACACTGAACATGTGTTTTATGGTTTATTATGGGAGGCAGTGGGAAATGCAATTGAAGGTCTCATGTGACTGTAACTTCGGTATGTGTTATAATATTTTAGAGAACTATATCAGTGGGAAAGAACTTTTAGAGCTTTTACAGTTGACGACAGTACGTCACTCAGTCAAACTTGTAAAGCTTTTCTGCCAAATTTAATTTCAGTGTATGTGGATGCCCAAATTGTTTTACTATTACTATTTTCCATATCCTATGTATATGTAATAATACCAATAATATGTAAGATATAATACTCACCGTTATCACACTTATCACAGTAGGGTGAACTATGAACTAGTACGAACACAACCACGGAGAGCATAAGAAAATGCACATAAATAATATCCCATCTTCTTTTTCTTATTTACTGCTTACTCTGCTTACTACAGACACGAGCTCATGCTTACTTCATGATGATGACGCCCGTCATTTCCTTCACATCATAAAATGCATATATATACGAAAAAAAAGCCACATGATAAAATATTATTAAACTTCCGTCTCTCTCTCTCTAACGCACAAAAAATGTGAAGAGTCGATTTTCAATTCAAATTCCAAGTTTTATGCTCAGATTCACAACCCTCGTATCCTCCCTGTATCACCAAAGTATTTTGTAGTCAAACTCAAAGGATTTTTTTCCTTTTTATTATTATTTGCTGTGAATACAAATAATGTTCACATTTTCCAAATGTAACTTTCAATTGAGTTGTACTGTCAATTTTCCATCTCGAACTTTGATATGCAGAGTAGATTTGCTTAGCTGGTTTGGGAAATTGAAAAAAATGTAGGATATTTGGATCGTTTGGAGTTGAATAGGAAGTTATTCGGGGAATACCAGGAATAAATCGATAAATGATTGAACATGGAATATCGGATATTGAACCGAGCTCAATTCATACAAATTATTCATGCATTTAAAAAAAATACAAGGGTATAGTGTGTGTTTTGCGTTGACAGAAATGCAGAGAGAGAGAGAGCGAGAGGGTGAAACAGAAGGCGGAAAGTGTCATACGCATATATGATGATAAATGTTATGTTTATTTCGTTGTCTTTCAAACTAGCAAAAGGGAAAACTACTATATCGTTTGTGTAAACTGGGTGGCATGAATAATTTGTGTTTACATTCTCGAATGAGCTAATTCTACAATTTGCCAATAATTGGTTGTTTTTTAAGAGGGATGTTGCCCGGGTTTAATATTATCATTGATCTCGTCAGATATCTCAGAATGGAAAAGGAAACGTGAGAAGTTTCCTTTCATGTATACTGATCTGAGACTCGGATTTAAATAAATTAATAAAATGCGTGTGATTTTCCTTGAATATTTACAGGGTTCGGAAATGATTCGGACATCCCGGCTATGTCGCGATGCAAAAGACGGTAAATTCTTACGGTATTTGTATGAAGACTGTCGAACAGTGTATGATGCATTTCATCGCGGGGCCAAAGAGTCGAGTGAGTTTATTAATTATAATATATTATGAATTCAAAGTTTAAAGTATAATTAAATCATTACGAAAACGATTTCAAATATCAATAATAAAAATTATTTTAAATTATTATTATTGTTTTTGTTTTACAGATAACGGACAATGTCTGGGTTGGAGGGATAATCGTAATAAACCATATCAGTGGCTACACTACAATGAAGCATTGTTGAGAGCTAGGAATTTCGGATGTGGATTGTCTCATTTAGGTATAAGCACAAGAAAGAAAATTATGTAGCATAAAATTTAAAAGTTCAGCTATACTTATGTCTTTGTACTCACAACTTAAGAAAAGTAGGACATCATTCATCATTTATAAATAGTATAGTCAATGAATTGTTTTTTATTATCATTTTTAAAGGTCTGCGGCCAACAGACTATGTGGGGATCTACAGTCAGAATTGTCCAGAGTGGGTTATATGCGAGCAAGGTTTATACTGCTATTCCATGGTCATCATCCCACTTTACGACACACTGGGGGCCGAAGCCTGTGCATTCATTATCAAGCAAGGTATGTTCCCATTCACTTACATAATTTTATACGGATTTCTTCGTCTTGACAATGGATTTCTCCTTAATTATTATAACTTAACCTTGTATTTTTTTTTGTGTGAAATAGCTGAGATGTCCACAGTAATTTGTGACGATGATTTAAAAGTAAATATGCTATTAGATAAGGCTCCAAAATGTCTACGGCGGCTTGTGTACATTAAAGAAGTAAAGAAAGAAACTCTCCTACGGGCCAAAAACCAAGGCATTGAAGCAATTCGTTTTGATGAAGTAGAGAGAATCGGCTCAGCTCACATCAACGCTTACCCCGAAAAAGTAATTTGAACAATCCCTATAACAATAATTTGAAATAAAAACTCAGAAAACATGCTCTTTCCTTGCATGTGTACAAAATATTCCATGACAAAGAGCAGATCAAAACTGATTGAATTGAAATGTAATTTATGTATTGGAATTATTTTGAATTCTATAGCCTCCACGATCAGATGATATTTGTACTGTGTGCTACACTTCTGGGACAACCGGAAGCCCAAAAGGTTATTTATTATTATTATAATTGAGTGTTTTATAATTTAAACTGTACTATTAAGTCTCAAGGGCAAACTGGACGTATTCAATTTTTATGAATTGCAATTAACCTTGTTGAATGAATATTTCTCCCCACATTTTTAGGCGTGATGTTAAGTCATGAAAATGTGATAGCGGATGTGTCTTCTGTAATGTTGCAACTCGGTGAGCATCGCCCACATCGACATGATGTTATGATCTCCTTCCTCCCTTTGGCACACATGCTAGAACGTTGCTGTCAAGTATGTTTTGTTGATTTGAACTAGATCTGAATTAAATTAAAACTATAATTCATAATCCGGTTGAGAAAAAAAACTGTTTTTAAAAAAGTAATGGAAATTTCTAAAGTTGAAATGTTTAATGCTAACTTTACAGATAGCTTTATATATGCAAGGTGGTGCTGTCGGTTTCTTTGGTGGGGATATTCGTCAATTAATGGATGATATGAAAGCATTGAAGCCAACTGTCACACCCACCGTTCCACGTTTGCTCAATAGAATCCATGACAAAGTCATGAGTAATGTCAATGGTTCTTTTATTAAGCGTACTCTTCTTCGGATGGCCATTAGTAGTAAGCTGGCGGAACTTCAACGAGGGATCCTAAGAACAAACAGTATAAAATAAATGTTTATTTTTTATATTGGGGTTAAGGGATTATTATGGGGGGTAAAATCTATAATTTTGATTAATTAATTAATTATAATTTTTTTTAGGTTGGTATGATACTTTAGTTTTTCGAAAAGTTCAAGGTAACAAATTTGCTGTATTAAAATCTATAATCACTTCATTTCTATATGAAAATCAAATATAATAAACGACGATTTGTTTGGATTTCAAGATGGGATGGGCGGAAGAATAAGACTCGTGGTGGTGGGTTCTGCTCCTCTCAGTGGAAACGTTCTCACTTTCATTCGATGCGCCCTTGGATGTGTTGTAAGTTGCATAATGCATAATAATAATTATGGTATTTATTTAAAAAAGTCTACTAACCACCCATAATTTTTTCTACTTTTTTAGGTCGTCGAAGGTTATGGTCAAACAGAATGTGTGGCTCCATGTACGTTGACAATTCAAGGTGACTGTGCTCCAGGTAATTAATCAAACAGATTTGTAGAAATTCTCCATAAGAAACATATACTTGTTGTATAAAGATTTTCTATAGAATTCCGATTTTCCCGTTCTTTTTCTAGAACATGTGGGACCTCCTATTGCCTGCTGCTGTGTTAAATTGGTCGACGTACCTGAAATGAACTATTTTGCCTCTTCTGGACAAGGTACAGTTTATTGTTCATTGGCCCTTTTTTATTACGCTGTAATATTATTCTCATAAACATATTTAACTAACTTTTTATTGTAATTGGATTATTTCAGGGGAAGTTTGTGTAAAAGGGACGAATGTGTTCAAAGGTTATTTTAAAGATCCTGAACTCACAAGAGATACCATTGACAGAGAAGGCTGGCTGCATACAGGCGACGTAGGAAGTTGGAACGCCGTAAGACATGCACAAATAAGAAATCACTATACTACGCACTTAGAGTATATATAACATATCTCATCTCGCTTGAAAAATGATGAGTAGATATTTTAAATGTTGCATGAAATTATAATTGTGTTGATTTTGTATCCAATCCAACAGAACGGGACTCTGAAAATAATTGATAGGTAATATTACAAACTTTTTTACAATGAACTTGAAAGCTGGGCCACTGCAAACATAATAATAGTATATATTTTTTTCCATAGGAAGAAGCACATTTTTAAATTGAGTCAAGGTGAATATATTGCACCAGAGAAGATAGAAAATCTTTATATTAGAAGTATATATGTTTCACAACTCTATGTGTATGGAGAATCTCTGAAGGTAAATCAAATTTGTTCTATTAATAACTCAATTAATAAGCAGGATCTATAAGCACTTTATTTCTATATGAAAATCAAATATAATACACGATTTGTTTGGATTTCATAGTCATGTGTGGTGGCTGTAGTTGTGCCTGATGTTGAAAGCATCAAAGACTGGGCCCAAGAAAATGAGTAAGAATTATAAAAGAGAAATTGTTTTGAAAATATAATATAATAAAAAAAATACACATCCATCACGTTAAATTTTCTTTCGTTCTCGACAGTATCCCAGGAACGCTCTCGGTTCTCTGTGCTGATGAGAGAGTCAAAGCGGTAGGTTCTTATCTTGTTATTTACCTATAACCTGACACGATTTCAAAAGTTTTTTTTTTCTTGACGTTTATTATTCTAATGCCAAATAACTTTTCAGTGCATTATGGAAGATATGATCCAGCTTGGTAAAGTAGGTGGGCTCAAATCCTTCGAACAGGTAAGAAACGTACTACATGATACAGTCTTAAGACTATACTTAAGAGTATAGTTTATAATGATATACAAGTAAAAACTATTGACACATTCAGGTAATTAACATAACTTTTGTTTTACCACTAGGTCAAGGACATTTACCTTCATCCAGATCCATTCTCCGTGCAAAATGGACTCCTAACTCCAACTCTTAAGTCGAAAAGGCCACAACTCAAAACCTATTTCAAGCCACAGCTTTCAGATTTATATGAAAATTTAGACTAGTTATACAACTCTATGACTTGTACTCAAAACTAGACTAGCCGTTTTTCCTTCATGAAATAGGTAATAATTGTAATTAATTAATACGTTTTTCGTTTTTTTTTTGTTGTTTTTTTAATAAATTTAGCATAGTATATTATACAAATCACTCAAGTTAAGTTATTTATAATAATAACTTATCATTATGATATGTACTTGTAATCCTCACGCGGATCCTCCTTAGAGTCCAGTCATTGATTGCCATTTTTGGGGCATAATGTGTATGAGTTAGTCAAACAGATAAAGTCAGACAAACGATAAACCACAATTTATGTTATAACGACTAAGGTTAGTATTTAAGGTAATTCCAATTGTAATGAAAGGATAGTCAAATATACGGATTAAGGGAAATTTATATTTATTATAAAATACTGAATATTGATCGTTGAACGTCATTAACACAGTATGGACTAAAAATGTACATAGGTAGGTAAATAGGGATAATAATAATAATAAATAATAATAATAAATACAATTGTTTCAAGTCAAGACCAAGTCAAATTGGTACAAGGTATAAAAAAAGTTCTTACATATTCTTATGTAAGTTATTCTTAGAGTTTTCGGATTTAATGTTAGATTCCTATAGATTTGCTATGAAATAGCGTACACAACCTACAAAGCATGTAGTTTTAAGTATTTATTTATTTACTTATTTCGGGGGTAGTTTTTATTAGAGCTCGGTTTACGTTTTTATGAGGCCTGTTAGTTCTTTAAATACTTTATACATAGGCAGTATGTATTTATCTAAAACGTTGACTACATTATATTATTATTATTGTACATAGTAATCTCATGAGTTACCGTCTGCCCTAATTATAGTAGGAAACATTACAGTCATATATTTAGTTGTAGGATTATTATTATTTGACTAGTTACGTTTTGACAAAAGTTATGTGTTGCGTATGTTTAAATAACTGACAATGTTGAGGAATCTCGAGCGCTGTTTGAAAGGTAATTGAAATAAATTTATTCTTTCGTCATGATTGTTATAATAATACCCTGGTTATGAAACGATGAGAACCACACACATGTTATTCCTATTGTTTAATCTGTACTTAAATATAATTATTATATCGTAATCATAGAAGATAAGACATTGTAATAATTCGCAAAGCCAATAGCTATAAAATGTTGAGTTTACCTTAACTATACTTCACTGTATTTAAGTCAACTCAGAGTGTTTTTCGGGTGAATGAGAGAATTTTGGAATTGAAAACTCTAAAACCGGTGGAAAGATATACGAAGGAAACGTAATTTAGAACATGTTATGATATTGTTTTCTTATCATATTTATCAATATGTAATAGAAAACTACATTTACTTACACCTATATACAATGTAGACCTAAATGCTACATTTAAAAATCAATGACATACAAAGGAAATACACATGAAAGTAGTTGTCAGTCGACTAAAGACTACAATTCGACTAAAAAAGAAGTACAGCAATAATAATTTTATGTAAGAAAACCTATGATATGAAAATATGAACTTAACTACAGCTACATAAATTCATAGGTTACAAATTATGACCTACCTATACGTTATGACAACTATGTAATACTTAAAGTAGTCTTTTGTAATTCTGCTCGAAACAAATATTAAATTCTGGTTCAGAATCGGAAATGTTAAAATGCATACTTATTATTACTTATATAACTTGACAAATGAAATGACTCATTATTATTGCATGTATGTAATACACACATACATACATATATATTATATATATATCACATTAGGGAGAAAATATTTCATATGTATTAGTTGATAGTTGTAGGCACGTAATTCGTAGTACGAATTGCATAAAATCATTATTACATATGGTAGTAATTAAAAAAAAGAAAAAAAGATCAAGAATCGTGTGCGTGAAAAATAATTTCCAAAATTTTCAACACAATTATTGCAAAATCCCAAAGATTCTGTACTTACTACTTACCTATAGTAAAAGTCTTAAAATTAAATTGTATTTAATATTGTATAATTACGATGACTAAATGAAGAAAATGAGGAAGAAGTATATAAGAGAAAATGTCTTGAAAATATGATATAATAAAAAAAATACACATCCATCACGTTAAATTTTCGTTCGTTCTCGTTTTCAGTAAGATAATTTAATTACTTCACATTTAAGCATACAACGTAATTGTTGACCATTTGTTATTATGGCTGTCCTTATTTCTAATTGCACTTGGAATTTATATAAATAATCCATGACAAAGGGAATGAGGATTTTAAAGCGAAGAATGGAATGTGTTTTTTGCCCATGTGTTGATGGTTGTTGAAGTGTGGACAAAGGGAAAGGAAGGCAGAGAGAGAAAGGAGGAAATACCCGGGTTCTTGATGTTGTCCGGGTAAATAAAAAAATGCAAAAGTGCGCAAGAGACTGGCGCCAGTGGAAAGTGGAACCGTCATCGTATTCTACTGACGTAGAACCTACATTCTATACAGTGCGTGCGTATGTAATCATGTACATACATATACATATATACGTAGAGATCTCGTATGTATAACTTTCATATTTTTTTATATATATGCTCGTGTTTTTTGGCTTTGGTCTCCGAATTCGGGGATTTTGGATGGACGGTAGAAGACAGGAGATAGACAGAGAGAGAGAGAGCGAGAGATGGTATATAGGGAAATGAGGACATGGAAATGCTAAAGGGCAACAAAATATTTTGTAAATATTCCCTTTTCGCTCATCTCTTAATTCGGTCGTCGGTCAGGTTGACACACACACAAACAACAACAACGCTGATTCCCTTTAGGACTTTTAAATATATTTGTAAAGGCTTTACCGTTTCCTCAACTTTGTGTATATAGGAAAAACTTATTTTACCTCAAATTTATTAACAAATGTTCTTCACATCTGTAGTGTCAATTTAAATGTGAAAGTCAATTTTGAAATTATACGACTTGTAAAAATACACCAAAAAGTGAAATGTGATTATTAAGTATGTATTGAAGTGGGGAAGTGTGTTGGTTGTTTGATTTATTTCATCTATATACTTTTACCTTGGTTTAGTTTTGAAAGTATCTTTTTGTAACCGCACAGTCGAAAGTTCCGAATATTTGACATTTTATTGTATTGTATTGTGGAAATGATTCTCAAGATTTTAATTCTTTTGAGCCTATGATGGATCCGAAAGATGAGAAAGATAGGCATTGGAATTAATTGTTTTTCAATTAATTCTCCATCATAATTAAATATTAAACTGAAAACTTTGAAGGTTTCTCCAAATGAGCTAGTGACATGTGGGAAATGTTTTGAACGAGGAAGAGAGAAAGCGCAAATTAAAAGCCGAGTGTTTATAGTACTCGGACTATGTTCAGACGAACACTGGTGGATGATGGATAATCTGGGTATGAATTCGCAGGGGAGGTCAAGACAACAAAACACCCGGTATGGGCTACCCGGGATTGTACCTACTGTTGACGTCGGCAGTATTGCTCTAGGGAATTTGTCCACTACGGGCGAGTCCTCGTCATCGTCAACCTGCTGTGGCTTCAATTGGAAATTAGGATTTCCGTCGGAAACTTGGGCTAAATTGATCGCTGTGATCGACATTGTAAGTTTTTCAGTTTTTTTTTTTTTTTGCATCTCTTTAAATTGGCATGAAAGTTTCGAATGATAAACGCGATCTCTTAATACTTTTTTAATTATTTCATTATATGTATAGGTGAAAGGAACCTTTGGACTGATTTTTACGGCTTATCTTGCAGTGGTAAGCTTGTCATATTTTAAAACTAAATTCACTGTATTGATGTGTATACAGGAAGACGAAGATGACGGAAATTAATGAGTATGGATTTTTTTATCCATTTTTTAGAGCATTTTTAGACTGATGGCCAAGACACCGGACTTTGAAGATTTGAAGAGACGAATGGGCAGGACTGAATTTGTATATGTATTTGCATATGGAGATACAAGTAAATAAACTGAAGAAACTGTGAACCATTCAGAATACTTATTTTACATATTTCTGTATTGCTATTAAAAATGACAACTGCTCACACTTACACCAGTTAAATACTGAACAATGTATATTGATTTATGTAGGTTGGGGAGTTGCACTGGCCATAATTGGAATGTCTGTCTGGCATTTTCTGTTGATAGCTTTTGGGAAAGTCCTATTTGATGCCGTAACACAAGTAATTTAACATTTGCCAAAGATTCCTTGGATAAACTCAAATCTCAGACCTCATGCATTTTATCTACACAATCGTAATATGTAATATGTATACATATATATGTAAGTACTATAATAATATTGTAATTTTATTTTGTTCTTTATAGAGAAGCATAGGGAAATTACGCCTTTGGTACATATACGCTTTATTTAGCATCATTGTATTCATCGGACTCTACGTCCGACTCGTCATGGCCTCAACGGAATGTCAAGAAAGAAATCTGTGCCAAGAACCGCACAATTCAATCGTGTGGTTGGTAGCGGGGATATACTATTTTCTTTCATTTCTCCCTACAATCTATTCCATGGCAATCGTTCATAGTCTCCTCAATGAAGTCCGAGCAGCTCAACTCCGTAATCGACAATCCCGGATGAACTCTGCCAATAATACTCTGACTCGACCCAACAGTCAAGCCAGTCATTTTCAAAGTCGAGTTCCTTCTCCAGCCGTCACTCCAACTCCGTTCCCGATGGCCGTTCCAGTCCCCATTCCGACACTCCCATCAGTCCCCAAATATAATGGTTGCACTGGATTCAATCTTTAAATCTTCATTAAAAAAAATGAAATAACACAAACTGAAAACTTGTACACACAAAAATAACAAAAAAATCTGTGGAGATACGTTTTCTCTCCTCTTATGATTTAAATAACTAATACAAAAATGCAAGAAGAATATAAGGAAAATAAGCTCATGATATTATAAATCAATTAAATATAAATCATATATACAAGTATTTTAATGAAGGAAGAAAAAAAACTTACACAATTACTCTCTTTACCTCTCAACCTGAGATTTAAACGTCCAACGATCTAATTAAAATTTCGCATAGGTATATATATACAAAGAAAAAAATCTATACGACTAACGACGATTTAGCTACAGAAATAAATAAATAACGAACGAACTCTACGACAGTTTCGGTGCTGTAACGTTGTTAAGTTATACCTTAACGAAGAAAATATTATAATATTATTATAATCATTATATTATGCAATCATGCCGAATCGGCATTGCCAAACGCAATACCTACTTAAATAGTGTATGAAATATATATATATATATATTATAATTAAAATCGCACTGTAATTAATGATAACTCTGTGAGGACGAGGGCAAATGAGATTATATATATATAGTATATACATGTTATGACGATACGATAAATACAAATAATGACGCATGATCTTGTTTAACGATTGTACTTGCAATCTGCACCTATTCCGTGTAAACTAAATGATATTTAGTAAATGTATCATATAATACTTAAATAGCCTTATAGTTTTGGATTCATTTTGTGAAAATATAACTTCAATGAGTGATGAGAGGAAAACCAATATTTAAAAAAGTGTTCATGATTGATATAAAATGACATTCAAAATACCTTCTAACAGTAAATATATAGTACGCATTTGAAGTCATAAAGGTGTCAATATTTAATTTTAATTATTATTATGCCGTATTCTGCATTACGTATATTTATTTTAATTTTTCATTACGATTTTTACCATTTTTTTGTTTTGGACATTTCGTTTTGTAAGTATATGACAGAAGAAGAAGATAAAAAATTATTATTGTGATTACACGAACAGTGGGGAAATGCACACACAAACATTAACTTTTTAAATAATGATTTTAGATAAAAATGATATTAAAATACAGAGAAATACGACGAAGAAGGGGAAACGTAAAAAATCATAACCGTTATCTGCCATACACATGTGAAATACAAAAATATACCTATGTATAACTGAAACTGTATTCTAAGTGTTAGAAATAAGTATACCTATACATGTACTACTACACATATTGAAAATAGAAAAGATTTCTGAAACCAAAAACATAAAAAAAAGGAACTCAAATCTCAAATATTATATGGAAAAAAAATATATAAAGAAATAACACAACGAGAGTTTTAAAGAATAAAGAAAGATGATCGAATATAAAGCAACAAGAAATTTTAGTGAATTAACTCTATTGGCTCACGCTAATTTCACTCATCACAATCCTGACCCAAATGGATTCGGGACTCATCAAATTTTTTTAAACAATATGCAATACCTAAAATTGTCCTCTGTGAGAAGAATAAAAAATAGTTATTATAGATACATTATTTAACAAGAAAAAAATTAGGAATATTCTGTCTTACCTGTTTCTTCCAATTGTCCTCAGCATCTAAAATCAATGAATCGTCCGACAATGATCTTCTCTTCCTCGTCTTTTTCTCACCTCTAAAATGAAAAATATGAAAACCAAGCTTATATAGCCATTTAAAGTCTAACCGAATTTAGAGCCCTTCACGTTCATAAATATTTCTGACGAACTTACATTATAGTTGTTGTGGTCTTTGGTAGTTGAGGTGAACTGGAAATTGATGATATTTCTCCAGGCGTTTCTGTTGTTGCAAGTGGATTTGTGAAGGGTAAAGAAGGTGAAACTCCCAGAGTGGAGGAAGCAGAGAAAGATTCAATTATCTTAACTTTTTCAGTTGTTGTCAGTGTGATGGTGGGGACTTCTGTGGTGCCGATGCTTTTCATCCTTTCTGTTTGAGCCAATTCCTCACTTTGACTCATGCTCTCCTCACCCGAACTGGATGCTGTTTCAGTAGAAGTTGAATTTAGCGGAGATGTTTCACTAGAAGCTGAAGTTGAATTTAGTAGAGGAGATGTTCCATTGGAAGTTGAATTTAGCAGAGGAGATGTTTCACTGGAATTTCCAAGCGATTCTGATGACACACTTGGAGTTGAATTTAGCAGGGGAGATGTTTCACT
>JAIUND010001589.1:0-32847 GCA_034699125.1 Gisinianus flammeolus | reverse complement strand
GTTTGTGTCTTTTTCTAAATACTCCACTGAGCACATAGGTCCTTTTCGAATTAACCATTTCGGCTATAGCGCTTTTTGGAGTTTCACGAACGATATTTTCATGTGCTTACTGTTCCGGCAATACGGATAGTGTTTCTCAATAAATGTTCATTATCATTTCCATGCCATATCTGTAGACTTGATATGTCTACAATAACGAAGGACGACTGCGGACTTTCTCCAAGATTATTTGAATATTCAAACAGACCAAAACAGAGGAAACAATTCTGCAAATAAATATGTACTTACATTTTGTATTGAAATTAGAATTTTGTCAAACTTTTTTCCTCTCTCTCTCTATAAAAACTCGTTGGTACTAACCATTCACTCACCTCCTTCAACATTGGCATTATTTGAAATTTGAACTATCTCTTCATCTTACATCTTGTTTTATATTTATATCATTCCCTCATGCGTTTTCTTCACCTCGGGCAAAACTATCAGACTTTTTTTTTTTCACAGAAACTTTTCATTTGTAAATATTTAATTTTCCTTTTCATTCCAGATTTATTTACTCTCTCTCTCTCTCTCGCTCTCTCCTTTTCTTTTGTGTTGCATCCACATAAACAATTATATGTCTCGTCATTTTGTACTTGCTCCAAATATCAAAAGTACCTAGAGAAAACTATGGGGTTTATTTCACTTTTTCTTTTTTTAACGTTCCAAACTCCTCACAGCTGAAATCTCATCAAAATCAGATAGCGAATGGAAATTCCCACAAATTTTCCCTTCTCTCTCTTTCTCTCTCTCATTCATTTGAAACCATAAGAAGGATTTGTCAATTATTCAATGTGTATTGGAATTTATGTATTTGAAGATAGTTATACAAAACAAAAGGACTCCTCGTTGAATATGAATAGAACTTTGTGTCCAATCATTCAAGGAGTTGTGTGAGTTTTGATCCCCTCTCAAAGTTTCTATCTGTAGAGGTGGAGGAAGAGAGCAAGTGAAATTATTTGATGTTCAATTCCATTCTTTTTCTTTTTGTGGTATTAGTTTTGTTATGGCATATCCCTTTCACCCTGTCTTTCATCATGTATGAGTTCAAGTTACGTAGCCAACGCTTCCAGTTCACAGTTCGAATTCTACAGGGTTTTTGTTTTTTACGTATAATATATTATATAAAAGAGAAAGAGAGAGAGAGAGCTGAGAAAATCCTGAGACTACGGTAGGCGTAAAATTACAGAGAAATTCAATGTTCTCGGTTCTCTCTTTTCGTGTTCGTTCATCTTCTTCGGGTGGTTTGCCCTTTTTTTCGGTTGACTACTCCAGCTCTTTGTTTGCTCTTCTACCTAGAATACACTATTGTTCGCGGATGCGTCCGCATGCACAAAGTATTTCACTATATATTTCAGGTATTTCAATTTCCAAGAAATTATATTCCGCGTTATATAACTCCATAACTTCATTCTGTATTCTATTGTAGACGTTCACAACCATTCAAGGACATACATATGCGTGTATGTATGTGAATCATCGTCTCCTATAGCAATATAGTATCTACTAAATGGAAAACAAACAGAGTGTAAAAAATGTGCAGGAAATACCAGAGATACCGTATTCGAGTAAACAAGATGCGAGAAGTTAAATATAGCTAACAGTATCAACTCTACATTGTGGTTCATCATCTTCTTCCTTTTCACTCTTCCCCGATGAATCCATCCTGTACTTTGAGTCTCATTCGCATTCGAGTTTCATTTCACTTCATGGGAAACATTGTGAAAACAATTATGGAATGTCATTCAGTCACAATGGACAATAGACGTAGGAAAGATCGAGAAAGTTGAATTGGGAAAGGTAAAAGAAAGAAAAAAACCTATTGTTCAAAATTCAAATCCTCATGGAGAATTTATTGGATTTAGAAATTTAGGGTTTGAATTTCTGGAAGATTTGAATGAATATAAATTTGAAGGATTTTTTCATTTTTCAGTTTTCATTTTCATTTTCATTTTCATTTTCGTTTTCGTTTTCGTTTTGATTACTCAAATTGAATAGAAATACTGGAAAAGGAAAAGTGTAGGAAAATCTATGGAATTTTTAAAAAACCTTCAGAACTTCAGACATTCCTTCTACATTCTACGTTTTTCGTTTGGCGTTTTTTTCATCCTGTTGAATGTGAAGAATTTACGGATTGTTGCTATTGAATAATTTTCTTTCATCGTTTTTTTCATACTCATGTCAAGTTTTTTCATATGTAGTTTTTTTTCAGGGGACGTAACATTGTAATATTGAGCGTTGTTTGAGAGAGAGAGGGAGAGAGAGAGACGGTAAATTTGAGTTTCCACTGTAGTGGGTTCAAGGAGGAAGGAAATAGGAAATCAGTCTTACTTCCTCTCCTTTCTTCTCGATCTATTGCGAGATTTTCAATGGAGCTCATATAGAACTTATGCCTTCTAGCTCTATTCTCTCTCTCTCTGTCTAGTTCTTTATTCTCTACTAAATGTGTACAGGAAAACGGTGCTGTTTGAACGTTCTACACATTTGTATTATGTTTTTATATTCAAAATGAGAAATATGAAATAATATATTTGACGGCATATCTGTCTATGATTTAGTCTCAGTTTGTTTCGAATCCTTCACAGATATATACTAGACATACGTAGTATGTACTTCCTTGATAATCTTGAGACTTTCTCTCTCTCTCTCTGTCCGTCTCTCTCTCTTTCTCTCTCTCGAGTATTCAAAACTTCAATTTCAAATGACCGTACGTATTTATGAACATGAATGATACACGTCGTGTACGTCTAAGGATTTTGATAATAAATGTTTGAAACTACTTGAAGCATCTCCTCTCATCTTCTTTCTAGAGCTTTCTCCTTTCTCCAAGGAGAGAGAGAGGACAAGGGAAAGTGAAAGACGAATTTGAAACAGGAAACTTAATAATGATTCACAAATAATACTAAAGGAAATTTTCTTTTTACTTTTTATATTTTCATATAAAAATCTTATCTCTTGATCTTAATAAATGCATATCGTATGTATGCATACATTTAGATTAGACGACCAACTTCCCTTGCAATTTTAATAATAAAAAATCCAACTTTTGAACTTTGACGAAGGAAATGAGAGAAAGTAAAAGAAAGGGAGAAGACAAGAGGGAGAGGAAATTCCAATAATTTCCTGTCGACTTAAGTTAAAGGATAAAGAAGAAACGTTCAAATTTTTCTTTAGAAATCCAATCTAAACTCACTTTCTCTCGCTTCTCCAGCTTCCCAAAATCCAAAGGCGATATTCTACCAGGAGAAATGTATAGCTCAACGAGAGTAAAACTGAAGACTGGAGAAAGGTTGTGTGTGTGTGTGTGTTTGCGTGCATGTACAGACATTTCCTTTGTTACCCATAAAACCTATGGATTTGAGTTAACACGCACAAGCGAGTTGGACTCTCATCGGTTTTTTTTTTTGGTTTCCCATACGATACGATTCCTATTTCGTCCCGTTTACTTCCTTCCGTCTCTCCTCGTTCGTCATATATAAGAAGCCATCGAAATTCGAGTCGTATAATATAGAAATAGAAATCCAGAGAGTGTGTGCGAGAAAGTGTGTCTTTGTGTGTGTGTGTGTGTGTGTGTGTGTGTGTGGAGTCTGGATTGTAGACAACTGGACCGATTTCGTCTTCTGGTTCAGTTCATACAGTCTATGAAAGGACAAAGGAAGATGAATGAACTGAGTCGATCCATCCCAATACCATGAATATTGCCTGTGTGTAAACCTACTGAACCGTACAAACGATGTAAGTCTGCCAATCTCTCTCGCTCTCTCTCTTTCTTCGGCAAGTATCTTGACGACTATTTTTTTTGCACCCATTCGTGATTACATATACAATGTACAATATACATTTCTTCAGGGTGAAAAGTTGCGTGCAGTTTTTTGGTATACACTTATTGTTAGAGATTGTTTCCTATTCCTAATTTCTCTATCAACGTTGAAACATTGATGAAGGAACAATTCTATCGTTTAACATTTTCCTGTGATGAAATATATTGTAGTTTTCTCACTATTTACTATCAACTTATCATCTATAGTTGATCGTTCTCACCCATAGCAAAAGAGTTTATTCAATTAAAAAACGATAGGAGATATTTCACTTGAATCTCTACAGGAGAAAAACGTTACATACCAAGTTGAGTGGAAATTGAAATTGAGATTGAGATGACAAATAATGTAATTATATCAATATCCCTCACGTGATGTAAGGGAAAGTTAGGTTTGTTAGTTTAGAAATTCGGCAAGGTGTCTGAACATGAAGAAATATGAGGAAATGGAGAGAATTTTCATGAGAGATGCGTAGAAATGGGAGCTTGGTTTTACTTTGTTTGTGTGTGTTTGTGTATTTTGGTCGTGTGTATATGTGGGGAGACAAGTCACAGGATGGAAAGTCTCCTGCATGGAAAATTGTAGTCGGAAATCTGGTCTGCATCCCTCATCAGGAGGAGATAGAAAAGAGAAAAGAGAGAAGGGAAAATGGAAAATAGAGGAGAGAGAGAGAGAGATGGAAAGTAAGAGAATTTCTCTATGTGCTTGCTATGTAGCATCTAGCATTGACGTCAAAGGATAATTAATTTACTGCCAAGTTGAAAGTTGAAAGCACGCGTCACTTGCATTTATCTCGAATCGACTTTCTCCGCAATGTGCAATGTGCTTGTAGTGACACAGATATTTAATAGTTAAGAATATACTTCACACGCCACCGCGCGCACTCTTCATACTCCAATATATATATTCCAATATATTCCATACACGCTCACCATTTCAAGCCCAGGCTCATTCATATGTATTACACACATACACACCACCGCATAATACAAAATACAAACACACACACCACACCACAACAACCTAGTGAACTTAGACAGAGACATTTTATGGAAATTTCGAACGGATTTACTTTACAATGGCGCAAACCTTCACTAGATTCAAGGCTAGAGCACTCCTGGACGGACTATATTTATACAATTACATCAAGGAAGTATCTTTGAAGTCAAATCAAATGAAACAGAGTTTCCCTCTGCACTTCCACCCAAAAATAATTAGCTCCAAGGCAAATTCCAATGAAAGTCCAAACACATGACAAACAAATTCCCCAGATAATTAAATGAACTGTGAGAATTTAATTTGAATGGACTTCACCGTCCGACGCGCCGAGTACAAGTGTTCAGTACATTTAAACTCAAAACTATGTTTATTTAAATCGGCGGGTTTCGTAATCAATAATTTATGAAGAATTCTCGTAACTCCATTTTCACTTGCTTTCTCTTCTTTTTTCTTTTTTTTGGTGCACCGTTAGGATTTATGTTCACAGTCAAGTCCCCGATTTGCTTTGAAAACCCACACACACAGAGCAAAAAGGACAGAGCTCTGGATTTTCGTGTTGAAAGTAAAACTGCTTGTTGCGATTGCACTCAAATTTACATTTATAACCGCTATATGGTTTTTTGGACACATAAAACTGCCAGTTAAACTTTCACTGCTTGTATTTGGGTTTTTCATTTTTTTTTTATTTCATTTTTCCTTCTTTTGGATTCATGTTCATACTTTTCCTGCTCTGAATTCCCTCTCAGTTTTTTTTTTGTTTCACTTTTTTTCACATGTTTTTCAATTGCTCAGTCAGTGCCTTCAGAGTTTTTTACTCGTCTACTTCTTCTCCGTCTTCAGTTCAAACTTGACGAAGCGAGAAGGAAGGAAAGAGCAAAGTTATTGGAAGCATAAAAAAACTAATTTTTTTTTATCAAAGAGGAGAAACTTCCAAGTTTTTTGTTTTTTTTTTTTTTTTAGAAACTGGAGCTTTCAAGAACTAAAGGAAGGCAAAAAAAAAAAGTAGGGAATTCTAAAGTGTGAGTTGGATTTGTAGACTCACAAATTTGAATTCGAACCCCCCGAAATCCAAGTCTAAATTTTTGCACATTCCACAAGGAAAAAACACAAGAGTGAAAGGAACACGAGAAAAAAAAATAAGAGTCGATGAAGAAGAAGTGAGAGCGAGAAAGAGGAGGGGGAAACTTTTTTTTTTTTCTTTTTTTTTGACGCTCAATGAATGTCAAAAAGTTTTTGTGGAATACATTCAACATTCTCCACGGTCTGGTTCGGAAATCCGTTATTACTTAATACAATCTCATATAAAGGATGTGGAAGACTCGACTCATGTACTAAGAAGAAGGAGAGGAGGGAAAAGGACATGGGTACTTCACATGTATAAGATATAACTACTAGAGTTGGAGTTGTACTATAGTTAGAAACAAATCAAAATCATACAGTTGACTTGAAACTCCAGTGGAATCATGAAACTTCAATTTACTCTGTCGCCGTCGACATGGAATGTAGGATTAACTCGCTTTTCCTTTCCCCCCCTCCCATCTATAAATATCCGAGTAACCGAGGATCATCATCATACTTTTTGAATTTATATTAACTTTCCCGTATCAACTCACAAGCTCCCACTATAGTATACCAAAAACAGAGGAGGAGACTCAAAGACTCAATCACAACTCCACATTTCCCATAGAATATCAAATGAGTTGAATTTCTTATTCTCAAAAATATTTTATATTGTGTGTGTGTGATGTCTCCACATCCACATCCAAATCCACACATCCACACATCCACACAGTTACAGATATTCTCCATTTCCCCAATTCATGATCTTATGTAATAATAAATTAAGTTCACTTTCCAAATCCCAACCTTTTTTTAATTTACAAATATTGGCCATTCATTCCCTTTGAATTTCCCCGCATGCACATGCACAGTCAACTTTGTAAATATTCCCAGTTGTTTTCTCCGTGTGTGTGTGTGTTTGACAATTGCAATATGCTATCACAGTTAGAGACAGAGAAAATAACGTGTACAGAGGGACTATTTGTGTATTTAAATTTGAATGTATGAGTGTAGAAAATAAAAGGGGACAAAAGAGAAAGGAGAGAGTCTGTTGTCTGTTCGTGCGATGACGAGGAGCGATAAAGTTGTTGGGTAATTTTACGGATGATAAACTACGTGAAGCAATCTTCTTGTGGAATCTAAAATAGAAAGTGAGCTACTCCAGAACAAGAGCAAATGAAGGAGAGAAACGAGGAGGAAGAGCAGAAGGGAAAAGAGAGACGAAGACAAGGAAGAAAGAAAGAAAGAAAAAAGAAGGAAGAAAACTGCCCATGGGCATCGACGAGAGCATCAGCATTTCGTCTCTTTTATCTGTATTTCTTGTCGTCTTCGTTTTTCTCGTCATCTTTGTCTGGGTCTGGCTTGTCTGGATCTTATCAAGTCTGTTGGTTGCTAGAGAAAGAAAGAGAAAGAGAAAGAGAAAGAGAGAGAGAGAGAAAGCGGATGGTTGGAGTGCACGAGGTTTTTTCATCCATGTACATATTGAACATGGCATAGTTTATGCGATCAGAAAGTATCGACTTTGTTTCACTTGAAATTGCAATTCACGTTGTCATTGCCAGTCTTCACATATTACCGAATTGCGAGTTATCCTTCCCATCCTGTTCTCGTTCTTGTTCTTGTTCTTGTTCTTGTTCTTGTTCTCAATACTCTTTCTCAGTCTCGTTGCTCCTTTTTTCTTTCTCCTTCGTCCTCGTAATAGGATTCCTCTTCTTTCCCTTCACCACCGTCTACAGATATAACTATAACTGGAAGTCAGTTGGAAATTTGAGAAATTATCAGTGTTCACTCCCCAACCTTTTATCAAATGGGTATATATTCTTCATGGGTTTGAAGTTTGAATGTTACCGAGTAGAGTATGAAGAATCTGTTTACGCATAAACATAGACAGTGGAAGCCCAACTTAATAAAATAAATGTTTCTAAATTTTGAGGAGGAGACGAACATGGGGAGAGAGAAGGAGAGAGAGAAAGTAAGAGGATGGGCAGAATGTGGATTTGGATGTGAATGTACCTAAGAAGAAAGTCATAGAAGCATGGTCATAGTGATAGCAATAGCGATAGCAAAGACATTACGATACCAAGACGAACGGCATTAGATTTCATTCCGTTTCGTTTCCCTGCCTTGCTGCACACATGACACACGTGCTGCTGCTGCTGTCCTCGCATCGCGTATACATTTATGTGTGGATGTGTAGAGGACTTACTGTGCACTCAGGCAAAATTCACACCATGAACAACTGCTGTCTACATATGTATGGAAAATGAAATGAAATGTACCACAGCTCCTGCACCCAAAACTCTGCCTCTGCAGGCGTAGAAAATTGACAAGAATGTTTGAGGAGGTATGAAACAATATAGACCTATGACTTTGGAGATGACATAAGGGATATTACAGTGTTCATTAATCAGAATCGTCTTTCACGTGAGGGAATTCCTTGACTATTTACATGATTGCAATAAGGCATGCATGGACTTTAAATTACTACGACCAACTTGATGCAGTACAGTACAGTCTGACGTAAAAGTACTCAAAAATCCTCAAAAATATCTCACATTTTGAATTCATTAATTTAAAATATTCCCTATATGTATTTACAGAATTCGAACTTTTAAAACTTTAGTTTCATCTCCTTTTTCATTTTCCCAAAGTATGCCCGGAATCCAATCCATTTAGTTGTTAGTCGGCTTCTCACGTTGTCTCCGGTTTCAATTGAAAGCTGAACATGGTTAAACATCAAAAAAGCAACACAGCACAAAACTCAATTGAAAGTCAATTTGATTGGAAGAGGGAAACTCGTCAATTTGTTTTGTCAAATCATTAACTACGTCATTATAATTCAAACAACTCCCGTTTTTTAATAGTTACATTGCAACTTTGCGTTTTGAGATGAAAACGACAAAAAAGGGGAAAGCGCGCGACTGTAACTTGAGGCTCGTTTTCCCTTTTATTCTTTACAGTCTGTTTTCCTCTCTATACCGTGTGGAAAGTCTGTACAGGGAGCAACAGCAACAGACACAGACACACACATATACGATACACATATAGACGGAAAGGAAGTCCCTGGAAAATGTGCAGTTGTTTCATGTCTGTAAGTTGATTTCATTTTTATATACGTAAAAGTTAGGAGTTGAGAGAGTTGTCCTTCTGCATGGCCGTGCCGTATTCTTCTTCGTAGGTAGAAACATGTTGATATTGCTTGAGTGCAGACATAAACTGGATTGGACTGAGAATGTGATGAGTGTCCTCTGCCCCATGGTGCTTTTTCCTTGTAGTCTAAATTAAAGGCGAAGCTCACTTGAACGAAGGAAGGAGCGAGTGGTGCGAGAGCGAGAGCAAAAATGTTGACAAATCCGAAATCTGTAGTCTGGTACTCGCCAATGGGAGGAATATGAGAAGGAATACAGAATTTTCAACATGGCAGGGAAAGAAGCATTCCTGTTCCTTCAAATCTCCGTCGTCTTCCGTCTTTCTGACTGGAGAGTGAGTAAAAGCAAGAGAGAGAGTGAGAGAGCGAGAGAGCGAGAGAGCGAGAGAGAGAGAAAGTTAAAGAGGAGCACGTGTTCTTCGTTTGAGGAAAACGCTGGAGGTGAAAGTGAACGTGGAAGAAGTGGGTTTTTACAAGTAAACGATCCAGAAGTACAAACTTGTTCCTCCTCCAAGCTCGTTCACTTTCTTGCTTTCGCTCTCACTTTCACTCATTCAGGCACGAAGTGTGTGTCGTGAGTGGAAGTTAGAGTTGGGAAATGAGAATAAAATGTGACAGGATATGACAGATACAGGAGAGGTGGAAGGTCTCTCTCTCTCTCTGTTTACACACTCCCCCGTTTCCCCCCTCATATTCTCTATACGATACAAAGTGTGTGCATGCTCATTAAAAATTGTGTAGTTTGTAATGAATTGAGAGTGCTGTGTACAGTACCTATAGCTTCTGAGTTTGAGTTGAGCGTTACCACACCTCTCGGCACTCGTACGCACATATACATATGTTTTTCTATACTGCTCATGAGTCCCTTGCATTTGTATCCTACATACGATCGACTCAGAGGATATTTTAGCAAAAAAGTCACTATGTACACTTTTTTTCACCGGGGCACAAAATATTTTGGGAGACTTCGTTAATTTTTTGGCTTGTTTGGTAGAGTTTGGGTACCCTTCAAGAAAATGTTGTGCCATTTCAGTTCTCAAGTGCCCCTTCAAATCAAAAATACCTTTTTCAAAAGGGCAAAGCACTAGGTACAAGGGGCGAGGGCAACGTACAAGACACTTGTACGTAGTTAACACGTTAAAATATCCTCTGCGATATAGACGTGCATCTTTTTTCAAAGTCTGTTAGTAAGAAGTAATGAGTCGACTGTGGACTCGAGTGTGAATGAGAATCCTTATATGTATTTCTTCTCAGAGGAGAGGAGAAATGAAATGTAAACAAACAGGTTCAATCTACTCTATTGATACTCAATACTTCAATACTCCATTCATTTCATTTCTCTCTCTCCCAATAAATTCGAATTCGAATACTTCCTCTTCAAAGATCGGGGTGTGTGTGATTTGAAGTTATGAGTGGAGAAAGGTGTAGAGAGCAAGAGAGAGAGAGAGTTTTGCCATCCTCAGTACTCTTCATTGGAAGGATCAAGGGAAAGGAGAGACGAGACGATGGATTTCTTTCTATAGCGTATCCATAGCAATGGAAATCAAATTTGAATCCTTCCCTACTTGAACGTCCAAGCAGTTCCGAATACACACCACATATCTACGTGGAAATCATCTATTGAATTGCATAGATTGAATAAAGGAAAGGAAATGTAGATCGTCGGCTGATTCAATTACATTCTACATTCCACGTTTCCCTCTATTTCTTATTTATTTCGTATTTTTTGTATATCCGTGTCAAACTTCAAACCTTTTACTCTCGTTCTCTATTTTCTATAGATATTTCTGCATATTCGTGATCATGATAGGTTTTAATTATACGGTAATTAATATCTGTACATCACCACATTCATTTCTATTTTATCTGTATAGTCTGGCTACTACCAAAAAATAAGGACTTTTCGCCTGCATGGAAATGTGATTGTGAGTGGGATTGAAATGGGAAGACAAGAAAGAGAATTGAGAGGAATTGTATTATACTCCTCCGTCCTCCCGCATTTATCTGAATGGGGGGGAAAGTACAGCTCGTGGAGTAAAAGTAAAAGTAAATTTAAGGAATGGCCCTTCATTTATTCCATAAAGAAGACAAAGACGGAATTTTTTCGGGGCATGGATGAAACTTTCAGCCGCCGTTCCGTATATAGTAAAATCATGAAAGTATCTCTTCCTTCCACTCGCTCGCTGCTGTGCCCCCGAGAAAGTTTAGTGTAGAAGAAAAAAAGTGCGGGTTGACAAAAAGCCCAAAAAAAAATTTGGGAAATCAGGATGGAAATGGGGAAAGGGATAGAAAGAGAGGGAGAGAGAGATGAAGATAGGGGGTAGCTCATTGGCTGGTTCAATGGCTCTCTTTCTTCTTTATTTTTCTCTCGCTCAAGTTCATGCTTCATCTCCTTAATACAGAAAGTAGGCTGTGTAGACTAAGCTTCATCTCCTCCTTGTCTTCTTTTTCGTCTTTTCAAGAAGATGTACCCAAACTCTCTTCTCTTGATAAAATCAAACTTTTCCCGTTTTCCTCCATTACTTCAATTTGCCACTGTCTTTTCTTCCTTACTTTCTCCAAATCTACCAAGTACAGAGCTCATCTCATCCCATATGGAGTTAAATCACAATGTTTTTTGTTTTTGGTCAACACTTGCCACTCCATTTTTCCTTTTCTTTTTTCCTCCACGACAACAACATTGACAAATACACAAATCATTGGGCTAAATGGTGAATAATGGTTTTTAGTATTTGTTCTACGGCCAGTGAATCAAATTCCCAAATCCAAACTCAATTGCGTGTAAACTAAAACAAATAATAGCAAATGGAAAATGAGGGGAAAGTTTGTCTTTGTCGTTCAATATCATGACTTGGAAACTAAATAGACAATTTATGAGGATTTTTTAATCATGGCTCGTGATCTCTTTGTCATCATAAAACGACCACATAAATTACACACAGTGGCAATAAAAGTAAAAACCAAAAAAATGAAATGAAAGGAGAGAGAAAGAGAGAGAGAAAGCCAGCTAAAGTATTTTTGTTTATCTGATAATGGGGTGAGCGTAATGAAATGAAACCAAACGCAATGAATAAACTCAATACAAAGTTGTGTAAACGATTGAAGAGAGGAAGAGGAAGAAGAGAGAACCCCAAAATGGAGAGAAAGACATGCATCAGAGTTTTCATAGAGAAATAGAAGGAGAAGAAAATATATAGGAATAATTGTTCCGATCCGTTTCTCTAGGATTTTTTGCTTTCTCTCTCTCTCTCACTGGCTCTTCTCTCTTGTGTTCTCCTGTAGCCGAGAGGAAGAGGAGAAGCGAAAACCTTTGTACATAGCGTATCCAGGGATTGATGAAATGAAACGATTTTCCAATTCGAATTCCGAATCTGGTCTGTTTTTTTCCAACTGTTTCCCCAGAGCAAAAACCAACCCGTATCGTTTCCTTCCCAAGTATGTGATGCGAAGGGAAATAGGAGCGCGTGATAGCCGCACGAGCAACCACACAAACAGAGAAAGAGAGAAAGTGAGAGAGAGAGAAAGTATGCGTGTGTCTGTGTGTGTGAGTACAATCGACGTTTGGCTATATATCAAGGTATAAACTTGTGTGTATGTGTGTGTATTAACTCTATATATGTTGTCACACGACTCCCAATGTATGAAGAAAACTTTCATGTTCCTCTCTGTCTCTCTCTCTCTTCCTCCCTCCCTCTCTCTCTTTCTCTCTCGTCCTCCCTCACCAACATATTTTTTTCTGCTGACGATGCTGACGATGAAAGTAAACGTAGATAAATACTCACTGGCTGCAATTTAGTTGAGACTTTCCCTCTTCTTTTGGCGTCTGGTTCTGATTTGCTTTCCATTTTTCTGTGTTTTTTTTTCTCCTCCGTTGTCGTCGTCGTCGTCCGTCGTTTTTTTTGCCTTTAGTCTTCTCTGAAGTTGTGTATTTGTAGGTGGGAGTGAAACTGTAGCTTTAAATGTGTCATCTGTCTCGTACTGATAGCAATACGTTAGTTAGGAAGTCTGTTCACTTGGATGGTCGATGGTTGATGGTTTTCACAAGTCCAGAGCTCAGTGCAGTTCTTGTCCATCCCAAACTTGCTTCTGCTCTTTCCCTTTCTCTTTTCCCCATGCAGAAGAGAAAGTGTGGACGGCTGAAAAGAAAAAGAGAAGGGGAAAGGGGGGAGGAGGAGAGGTAAAGAAATAAGGAAAGAGGAAGAAGGAGACACAGACACGGTCTATGGAACTACTGATTCTCTTTTCCTCGACGTCACACAACCATTTATTACACGGGCTGTATTGAGAATTGAGAAGAGTCGAATGTCGAAAGTCACTTTCATCCACCGCCCAATGTCTTCGTCCTCGTCTTCTTCTTTTCTTCTTCTTTTCCTTTGCTATATATCGTCTCTGTTATGCCTTGTGTCGTCACCGTCTTTTTACTATACCAAAACTCAACAGTCGCTCCGACTTTCTCTCTCTTCTCCGTTCCGCATTCAATCTTCCGTCAAGAGTTAAGAATGCTGAATGAAGAGAGAGAGAGAGAAAGTGAAAGAGAGAAGAGAAACATCCACAACCAAAAATGTAAATGGAAATGGGCAACTTGAGCCTTTTAAGTCGTGGAGTCTCTTTTTCCCCATTTCTCTCTCCATCTACAATTTACATTCAGTATGTTTTGTGCATGTAGATCATGTGTGATATGTTAACCGTAATGTTCTCATCTACGCTTCTAATCCACATTAGTTCTCAACTTTCTCTTTTCCGCCGTCGTACCTGAACTTTCACTTTGCCTCAAGGCCCGCGTTTCTTTTATGTATGCTCACGATAAAACACGGGCAGACGACATGTACAGCCGCCTTTTCTCCATAATAAATCAATCGTTCATTCTGAGAATGATAAGCAAACTCATTCCGTCTCGTATAAGCATATCCAATTACACATGTTATACGCTGACGATTCTTCACAGCACAAAGTTAAATTTAGCTCCACGCTGACAACGAAAACCTCTCATGCAAACCACCAAGGTTAAAAAAAAGAAAAAATAGGAGAAGAAAGAAATTTCCCCAGTTTTTATTGTGACCTGTTTGATTCCTCATTTCTCTCTCACATTTCCAAAACGGCTACAGAATTATGTTGAAAAAATGAGAATAGTAATGCAAATGTAATGTAATGTAAATTACACATTTTTTTAAAAAATTGAAGGGAAAGGAACTCTGAAAAGTCGGTGGTTCGAAGCTGGGTTTTGTGTGTGTGTGTGTGTGGGTAATTTTCACTGGGGTTATTTATTTTTGTCTACAGACTCGTGATGAGTCTGACATGCGAGAATTAGAAAGAGAAAAAAGAGCGAAAAGAGTGCTGGAAGGTGTCTAGGTGAAAAACGAGTATGAGAATGGCGGTGAGGTTGTACGGATTCGAAAGAAGGAGGATGAGACTTTGGGAATGAGTGTGAGAGTTGTATAGGGAGAAGATAGGAAGTGAGAGAGGAAGAATTAACGTTACCCTAGAGGATGCTAATAGGAATTATCCATGGTCCATGATTAGACTGAGCAAAGTAAAGGAAGAAAGAAAGAGAGAAAGGGAGATGGAAGATGGGAAAGTGAACAGACTGAAAATATACGAACGACAACTATTTGCCTAGTTCCTCGTCTCGTCTGTGGTATCCACGCAATAAAGACAATTATGCTTCACACACACACACACATTCTCTAACACGCGAAAAAGAAAGAGAAACGGGAGTCGTTCTGTTCATAATGCTATCCGAGAGGACAGAGGATGGTGACTTGGCATGGACATGGCATGTGGTTTTGGATGGTGGATTGGATGGACTGAAAGTTGAAGACTTGAAACTAAACTGTAAACTAACTGTAGACGATGAGATGAGATGAGACGATGAGAACGGAGTAGCCCTGCCTTTGGTTGTCGGTAGTTGGTGGGGAGAAAAAAAGTGTGGAGGAAGAGGAAGTGAAAGAAGAAGAAGAAGAGCCATCGGATATTATCTTGATATTATTCTAGCCGTCATCCTTCACGTTTTGGTTTATCTTTCCACTACTTCTTTTAGTCATGCAAATTTCCTCTCTCACTTTCTCTCTCTCTCCGTCTCCCATTCATTACCAGGTCACGTTCTCGATATCCCGTTGAATCCCGGTTTTCTCCATCCTCTTCCTCTTCTCTCTCTCTCTCTGTCACACTCTCTCTCCCTTTCTCTCTCTCATTTCATCTCCGATTCCACATACACATACACACATTTTCACAATTCGGTCGCTGTCAGACAGACTCCGTTTTTTTACAGATGCTGGACCAACAGCTCAATTGCGAGTCCAGAGCTCGTCGTTTCACTCTCTCAATACTCTCGAGATTAAAAGTCTGGTCATAGTATTTTCATTAATTTCCTCCCTTCCCACATCTCATCCTTCTTATATTTCCATATGTTTAAAAAAACGCCGTTTTTTAAATATAATCATAAGAATATCGTATAAAAATGATGATAAAGATTGAAAAAATGAGGATACAAAAATATTCTTATATGTATTTCATTAAATTTTTTTTGTGTCTTGCAGATATTCTCGACTCTTTGTGCGAGAAGTTTCTATTTCAAAACGTGTCTGCCATTTTATACTTGACGAATACAGAGCTGTACGGACGAAGCACTGCCGCCTCTCAATATTTTCTACAACTTGCTGGGTACCTGGGCATCCCTGTAATCGCTTGGAATGCGGACAACTCTGGACTCCTCCGGGTAAAAATTCCCCTTCCCTCCTCCCCACTTTACATCCGTATTTCTTACCACAGTTGTAAAAAATGAACAAAGGAATGAATGAATTTTGGAGGAGACATCAATCAGGATTTTGTTGAGTCCACACCACACACAGCATGATGAGACTAAAATAAATATGTTACAATATAATTTTAATTGGCATTCTAGGGAACTGAGTAGGAACTTGCTCATTCAAATAGAAATAGAGAAATCCTTGTATAGGTAGATTTTCCCAGGTTATAAGACGGAAATACTGCACAGTAAAAGAAAAATAGAACGTAGAATGTATTCTACATGGAAATGAATAGTGAGTTTATTATGAATTTGAATTTTCGTAAGTTCGAAATCCAGTTTTGGGCTTTTTTTTTTGGTAGAGCATTTGTAAATTTGTAAATTTAAATTTGAGCCATTTGTGTAGTGCATTTTGTTCCTCCGTGTACGGACGGACGGAAATTGAAGCTATGGGAATAATTTTGAGTTTGAGTTTGAGCTGGAATTTGAGGTTCAGTCTGAGCGTGCTTCCGCCCTGTTTGTCTACTACTATTGGCGAATGTTTGGATTTGCTGGGGTTTTCTTTGGGAGTTTGTGAGTTTTGGTGGAAGAATGGAGGAATTTTGATGCTCTTTTCAATATGCATTAGACTTGAGAGAGAGAGAGAAATAGAGGGAAAGCGAATGCGTATTTAATTCCAGCGAGATGCACACGAGAGTCTCGTAGTAAGAGTTGCAGCAGTCAGCCACGCCATGTACGACGACGAACTCGGAGGGATTGCAAATACGAGCGAGTAATTCTCTAATAATAATGCAAAGACATACGAAAAGTTATCGATCGTTTCTTCATTCACGGTGAAGTGAACATTAAATGGCAGGCAAGCAAGAATGTAATACAAATGTCCTCAAGTGTAATAAATGGTATTTATGCTCTCATCTCTTGCCCCAACCGAAAATAGAACAATCCTCCTTATCCTCTTTTCTCTTGCTCTCTCTTTCTCTCTCTCCCTCCTTTTGCACTCTCTCCACTAACAAAACTTGAGCCGCAAAACTGTAAACTCTTGAAACTCTTCCAGTGTAACAGCAAACTACACAACATCCAACCAAATACAACTGGCTACTTTTCTTCTCTCTCGCACTTCACAGAATACAGAATACAGAGTACACTGAACACCAACTTACATCCTCCTAAATTCGTACACACACACACACACATGTTTTCCACTTTATACTCTACATAACTTGTTATACTCAACTAACTCGAGTCACTCGAGTCTCTCCAAATCCAGTCTCTTTCTTCTCTTCCTTCATCTACTTTCCCTCCCCATAATTTACTGATACTTAAATACGGACGAGATCAAGCCCTCCAATAAATAGTTTGTATTCATTCCTCATCACCAAATTATCATGAGGAAATTTCCATTCGAATTTCGAATGGGACATTTCAATGGTAAACGTTATCCGTATAAAATAAACATAAATAATCAAGAATTATTATTATTACATATTATTATTATTATTATTAGCCAATGGGAATTAGGATTGTGATTGGATTACAGATGAAAGCGAGAGTTTTTTTGTCCATGGGTTGAGAGAGTACCAACTTGGGAGGTGAAACTGGGGGCACGTGAAGAGTACTTAAAAATAAATAATGATATACGAGCCGTGTTGGATGAGGATAAGTGTTGAAAATGGTGTCAAAAACCATGGTCATTACCCAATCTCAATATGGTCATGACTCCATGACATTTCTATGTATGTCTCTAGAGAGAGAGGCTGCGGTTGGAGAATGGCCAAAGATGAAGGGGGTTATCTGTAGAGAATAGCCGAAATCACCAGAATGGTCCAAGCATTCATTTTTTTCTTATACATTTCCCCATGCACACCCAACAGCATAATATCACATTAAGGGAAGAGAGAGAGAGAAAGAACATTTTGCTGAAATTGATACTTTCTCTCCATATAGTCTATACATTTTATGGAATGAAGGAGATTTCTCTCCAGTGTTTTGAGGGCATATAGTGGGATTTGAGAAATTTTCTGACACTCTCCAAAGTAGCATGGAGCATATTTATGAGAAAATTCAACATATTGGTCTCTGTGGCTGTGTGGCTGTGGTTGCCCACTTTCAATTGTCTATTACTCTTTCCATACACTTGAGCGTGGAAAGTGGAAAGGATCAGAGTTCAACTCCAAATTGGGAATTATTTAACAAACTCATGTGTGTTTGTGTGTGTGTGTGTGTTGGAGAGTGAATATCCACACAATCCACGTATACAGATAAGCCCAATGGCGATCAGCCATCAGCCGTCATATTCAAAGTACCATTTTTCTCTGGCCATTGTACTGCTCCCAGCTAACAGGAGCAATAGCAATAGCAATCAAAATCAAAATTGAAAATCGATATGTGGAAATGGTCTTAAAAAATTCTATATATTCTCCATCTATTTTGATCCACTATATAAACATGTGAAGGCTCTTCCGAATTACATTTTTTACGGGGGGTGAAGAAGAAAGAGAGAGAGAGAGAGAGAAAACTCACCCAACAAAAGAAAGAGAGCATAGGGAAGGAGGACAGACGTAATCGACAATTTTTGAAAACATAAAATTTACCTTGATGGACTCAAAGTCAGCATGAAGTCTTCGTATTTGGATGCCACATGCGACGTTTTATGTTTAGTGTGTGCATCCTCAGCCTCATCCTCAGTATCATCTGCATTCACCAAATGTATGTAGAGAAAAGGGAAAGCTGTATGTACAGAACAAAAAAAATGAAGGCGGTCATTATTCCAAGTCACGGCAGAGAAAACAACCACATGTATCTTTTTTCCGTTTCTTTAAAGGGCGATTAAAGGGAATTGTTACGATAAAAAATGGGTTAACATGATATAAATGATAAATGATGGGGAGGAAAATGCAGGGAATAAAATTTAAAGGCTTTGTATCATTTCCTCCATTTCGGATTTCGGATTTCGGATTTTGGATTTTGGATTTCGAATTTCGACCACACATGCTTCAAATACTCAAATCCCCTCCAAATCCAAATACATACAAAGAAAAAGACTCGTAAAAATAAAATAAAATCCATACGACTTTTTTTTCTTTTTATATTGTCAATTGTCATCCTCATATGGAAAAAAGTCCGAGGCGTTACAGCGAGGAATGAACACTTCTTTCAATGAAATTAGTAATTGAGGTGAGAATGCAGTTCAATTCTTTGAAGAATAGTTGTCTCCGCAAGATGATCATTTTAAACCGAGATTACAGGAAGAAGCTCCATTCACGATCTATCTTACGGTTGAGGTAGCCCCCAAAAAGGAATTGTCCAACGAAGAACAACATGCTAAAGGACAATGAAAATAGCGATGACGCGGTGCAGACTTAAAGGAAGATGAAAGAGAAAAGCCGAGAGAACTAGAGAAAGAAAGAAAGAGAAAGAGAAAGAGAAGAAAATATGATTAAGTCCTGAGCAAGAAATAACTGAGCTAAATAAAACCCATGCTCAACAAGAAACAAGAACGGACTGCCCACCAAAGTTTCATAGTTTCAAAGGAAATTCGAGTGAGACTTGTCCGAAACCCAACTTTCTCCTTTTATTTTTTCTCTTTCTCTTTCTCTTTCTCTTTCTTATTCTCTATTCTCTTGTAGGTAGAAACCATCCGTCTGTCGACATTTCAATGGAGAGAAAAAGAAAGAGAAGAAGAAAAGGAAGGAATCGCAATTTTGAGTCTTGGGGCGCTGCTCGGTCTCTCGTTTTTGTCCTAGATAAAAGGGAAAGATAAAAGGAGAAAATAGTTGTTGCTTGTACATGCAATTTCTACACCTACACTCTCCTTCATTCTTCACTGGCACTTGCCCTCAATAGGGACTGACTTCACTTCTTGACCCGGATGTTTTGGCTCTTTTTGTGTGGATGAAAATGAAAATGAAGCGTGTCCGGGTGAAACGTTTAATTGAATTTGATGAGTTTAAGTATTTACTCTCAAAACTCAAAGTATTCCATATTCCATCTTTCTACCGTTCCACTTCCAGCTAGAATTCCTTCACAAAATAGATGGTTAATGTATGTGCAGTTCCATTTCATGTAAAACCTCGTCGGATTTATGAGGGAAACAATTAAAATAATATGAAATGCTCATTGTTGCATCAGTAAATCACATCCCTTGTCTATGTACATACAGATATTAGTATCTGTATTTGAAATTGTTATGAGTCACAGTCGGTAAATTTGTGGGTTCATTTACAATTTGTACTGTGCATTTGAACAGGAGGGAAACAATAGTAAATGGATGAAATGAACTTGGAAAGTCATGAACTCGTGGAAGTTGACGGAGTTTCAGTTTAATAAAACAAAGTTTTTCTTTTATAGCCATGTATTGAGGTAGGTTCAACGTTTGTTCCTCGCTGAACCATGAGAAATTTAACAGATTGGACGGGGGAAAAGACTGGCTCAAGCGTGAACATACCAAGTTGAACTACAAACCAAAGTTGACATGGGACTTTGACAGAAAGTGAATGGACGGTGAGGTGAATACACGGACGGAATCGAATGAAAGTGAAAGCAAAAGAGTTTTAGATTGGAATGGGAAGATTCCTCACATTAACATTCCCCCTTGCTACATTCTATCATCAGCTATTGATGAAGACGGAGATATTTTTTTACAGGGAACGAGAGAAAGAGAAAGAGAGATAGAAAGAAGCGAGAAGAAAAAACTGGGAGCGAAAGTTGGAAGTGTAGTGACCGGCCTTGAATGGATGAGCGAACGAAAGGGAAGAGCAAGAGAGAGAGAGAGAGATAGAGATAGAGATAGAGAAAGAGGCGGGGAGAGAACAAGAGCCGTGAAGTGAGATGGTAATCAAAAAGTAAAAAGAGAAGATGAGACAGACACACATTAATAGACGAATCAGAAAAAAGGGCTGAGATAAATAGAGAAAATTTTTGTGTCCAAAAAAGTTCTTCGTCTTGCCTGTCGGTCTATTGATGAAAGACTAAAGGAGCGCCTACAAATATACCTATAAGTGCACTCTAAGCCCATGAAACTACTGGTTTTATGAAGGGAAAACTTCTACACTTTTGCTTTTTCTCCTATTCGAGAAAAATGTGAGAGTGGAGTCAGGGATTGGATTCATTCGACGACATATGAATCCGACTCAAATGACAGATAATTAATGATTAAATAATATAATTAAATAAAATGTATTATCCTCCAAGTTTCCATGGTGAGAATGGCAAAGAAAATTATTCTCTCTTTTCACTCTCTCTCTCTCTCTCTCACTTTCTTTACGGTTTGTGAACTTCAGGTAGTTCAGGTCGTCCAAAATCGAATTATATTAATCGAGTCACGAGGAGACCTTAGACAGGACAACGGATCTAAATTAAACTCAAAGTAGCATTGATGGAAATACAGATATTAAACATTGGCACTCGCTACCTACATTCTAGCTGATTCCACATTCGCAAATCAAATTTAATTTAATTAATTCCAGGAAGAGAAATTTCAGTTTATAAATAGGAAACTATGACGATGAGAGAGAGAGAGAGAGTGTGTATGTATGAATGAATGGATGGTGTGGTGTGGTGTGGTGGTATGAATTGATAGGATGTCCTATTGAAATAAAAACTCCCTCTCTATCTATGCCATAAGTCTTTTTTTATCGTTTTTTCTTTGGTGAATGGATTTTTTTCTATGTGACGGTCTTCTCTGTGTGTGTGTGTGTGTGTAGAGAGCGAGCCAAGCGGAGATGATATTACAGTTGGCGCCTTCAGTGACACATCAGGCTCAAGCGATGCTGACAATCCTTTCTCGGTATAATTGGCATCAGTTTGCTATAGTGACAAGTCAAATTGCTGGACACGATGATTTTGTTCAAGCCGTTCGAGATCGTGTACTGGAATCCGAGTTTAAATTTATTATTCTTGCTACGGTGATGGTCGTTACCAAGAAGGATTTGCAGTCGTTGGTGGGTTCAGAAGCCCGGATCCTCCTTTTATACTGTACCCGAGAAGAAGCCAAAACTATCTTTGGTTTTGCTACAGAGTTAGGACTCACAGGTATACTAAATATACTAAATATATAATAATATGTACATTATAAAAGGAACAAAACCTACCCAATGTCGATTTCGTGTTTCCATCTGATTCCACTTGATGATTTCTATTCAATTTGATTTGTTTCTTGTCATATTATTATTATTATTATTACATATTATTATGTGATTTGATTATTAAAAAAATAGGGGCCAATTACGTTTGGGTAGTGACACAAAGTGTCATTGGGGACAATTTGGATGCGCCCACCGTCACAACCCCTTCGGTACAAGGATCCGGCATTCCTGAGACAATTAAAGCTGCTTTCCCCGTCGGCATGCTAGGTAACAAAAAAAATAAATAGATTCCTCCATTGGATCATCCGCTATCTGTAACCTATAGAAAATCTGTAGGATTTTGAAACTATATTCCTCCTTGTTTGTTTCGTCTTGTTTTGTTTTCCAGGTGTGCATTTCAATACGAGTTATGAAAGTCTGAAGACGGAGATATTTTCAGTGCTCCGAGTATTTTCTCAAGGTGTTGAGTCCTTTTTCAGTGATCCTGTCAATGCGGGCATCAAACTGTCCACATCCTTATCCTGTGAAGGGGTGGGGGAAACAGCCAAATGGGCCGTCGGTGACCAATTCTTTCGTTATCTCAAGAATGTGTCAATTGATTTTGATGCGGGCTCCTCCAAACCATCCCTCAAATTCAGCCAAGAGAATACACTCAAGTCCGTCGAACTTCAGATCATGAATCTTCGGCCGGGTGTTTCGGATCGTTCCTTAGTCTGGGAGCAAGTGAGTGACAGTCATCATTAGTCAGTCTCATTTTCTCTCTCTCCTTCGCTGGCCCAACTACTATGTAGACTCTACATTGTAGAACCCAATATCCATACCAAATCCATACTCCATTATATGCAATCTCCCCTAATGCTTAATCCTTCTCCACATCCATCCACATTTACACTCTAACCAAGGAGACAAAGGCAAAAAGAGAAGGAAAAGAGGAGAGGAGAGGCAGAAACATGACCAAGTACCATTTCATCCTCCGCCTCTCATTAGTCTCGCTTTCTCTCTCTCTCTCTCTGTCCTAATCATCTTCCCTTTTTCCTTATTACTCAATTAATCATGAAATGGCTTTCCTTCCTCATCTCATCCACCATCATTGTCTTGTCTTCTATCCTCTTCAAACAATCATAATTCTCCAGATGCCTATATAAACATAAATATCTGTATGTACTTCACCATTTACAACAGATACTATAATACACTGTTTATTATAGATACAAACATAAGAGTATTGTATAGAATTATGAGGGAGGAAATCTATATGCATTGGAATCGTTATCATTACAAAGTCTCCCGTTAACCTAATTATGTCACTTGAATAGATTATTTATGTTTTATTACCGCCCTTCTCAATTCTCAATTTTCAACTCTTAATGTCTCAGGTTAGCTTGAGTTTGAGCTTTTTGTGTTTATGTATTATGAACATAGGGTGGATTAACTTCTCAAAGGACGAGTGAGCATACGGGGCAGGCGGTATATAAATACAAGTCAGTTAGCTCTAAATCCAGACTCTAATTACTCTCATCATTATTCTCACATGTCAATTCTCCCAGTTCCCCCAGCTCCCTAATTCAGTCAAGAATTAGAGGCTTATCAAGGCAATCCCTCGAGGGATTTTCATTTCCTTTCCCCAGATTTTCATTTCAAGGTTTTCTACGAAATTAATTTAGGAAATTAAACTCGGGATTCCCCGAGTATTTTGTATTTAAATACCGAGAGTGAGATGTTGTGTGTGTGTGTTTGTATTTGTATTTGTGTGACATTGACATTTTTTGATTGTTTGTTTGTTTGTCCTTATGTGAAATTTGTAGAATTTGTAGGATTTAGAGTCATGTGTTGTTCTGTTGTGTCTCATTTGTTTCTGAGGGGAAGTTTTGGAGTGATGAAAGTTGTTGTTGGGATAAAGGAGAGTGTCGAGTCATTTGAATAAACTGGAAGTGTCCACGGGTGTTCGTAAGTGCACAAGGAGAATTTTAGTTGGATCGCAACGAGGAGGACCAAAAGGAGAACGGGATTGAGCATATGGAAACTAAAAGGGAAAGAGTGAGAGAGAGAGAGAGTTTGTGTTAGTGTGAGAGTTGAGAGTGGGAAGGAGAGTGAGGAAAAGTTTAAAGAAACAAGGAAGGATTTATTTATGGCAAATTGTAGTTGTGAAGACACTACAGGTGTTCAGTCTTCACACATAAATCTCGACTGACTTTCTTCAAGTACGACGACTAGGACTAAGAGTTGAGTAAGAGTAGAGCGAGAGAGAGCGAGAGAGAGCGAGAGAGAGCGAGAGAGAGCGAGAGAGAGCGAGAGAGAGAGAGAGAGAGAGAGAGAGAGAGAGAGAGAGAGAGAAATACAGCAAACTTTTTGTCGCCCTGTCACATTTTGATTTATTATTGTATTTCTTCAATGCTCTCCCCCTGCTTCTGTCTCGTATAAATTCACTTGTAGTCTCGCTGACTCTTTTGCTCTGCTATGATTCCTCAGTCTTCCCCTGATTTCTTCTCTTGATACTCTTTCACTCCCTCTCCTAAACTCTAAAGCTACTTTCTCCAACATCCAACATCCAACATCAGCACCAACACAAACGCCAACAAGCAACTCCCCCCTCTCTCTCTCTCTCTTTCAAGACTCAAGATTTTCATCTCTCTCATCTCATCTCACAACTCAGCATTTCATTTCATTCTATTTTATTTCCATCCTCTCTCACAGACTCTCTCAACTTACATTCATTTTCTTCGTACATATTCGTATTTTCCTCCAAAGAAGGAAAAAAATTGAGAAGAAAATGTAGAGGAAAAAAATTATAGGATTATAATTTCAAGCTTCAAGTCCAAGCTTTTTTTTTTTGACTTGAGACTACTTTAACTTCTTAGCTTTCCACTCTCTGTAATCTATTGCATGAGACGGTCCTGTATGACGTTTCTGTTTTCTTCCAATTTTCTCATTCTACTTCTCAGTTCCCTTCTCTCTCTCTCTCTCTTTCTCTTCTCTCTCTTTCTCATGGTCTGTGTAGTTGCCAAATGTCCATGTGTAAATCTTACTGCTCCACTTGTACAATTTTACACACATATTTATTACACTCTCACATTATTTATCTCTTGCATTTATTTCCTCGGTTTTTTCCTTCTGGAACCTTCCATCTTGTTCTCCTTCTTTTTGACAACTCTCTCTCTCTCTCTTTCTCCCACTGAATAAAGACTACTTTATTTTTTCGTCTTGTACAGAGTGTGCTCAAGGGATCATAAATTGGGTGATCACAAATAAATCACAAATTATCATGGCTTAAATTTGTGTGTGTAGGCCAATTCCAGAAATCTATTCTATTATTAAATCATTCAAATTTAAATTACCCGACAATCGTCTTATATATTTTCACGTTTTTTTTGGCCTTTCTCTGTTGCGGATGAATCTTGTTTGGGGGCAAATAGTAAGGAAAAGGGAAAAAGAAGGAAAAAAATAATATTATTATGGCTCAAAGGATATCAGACAAAAGTGAAATAATGGGGGCGGGGAGGGGCTGAGATTGGGATTTCACGCTACACGCACCACATGTCGCATGTTTCTTGGTTTCCTCATCCGTTTCCCACTGACATTTGACACTTCCTCCTCTTCCTTCCTTCGTCACTCCACTTTCACCACCACTTTCACCATGTCCATGCTGCTCGCTTGGTAGTAAATTTTCAGAGAGGATTCAAAACCGTAATTAATACGAAATTAATTAGATTTCCGTCTTGTATTTCACCTCGTTTGTGGTTAGTTTTTGAGGTCCCAACACGGAGAACCAAGATGATAATAAAATGGTATGATAGTCAAGAATTTTAATTGGTCGACTCAAGGAATTCTAAATCTCAAATCACGCTCATGTAAAGTCCATATTATCATACACAACTACACAATTAAAATGAGGTTTAAGAGATTCCTCAGAGGGAATTCCAGCCAATTTATTTTTAAATCCACTTGATTAGTTTCATTAATAATTGTGATAGTAAAATGAACTATAGCTTTTATCCGTAGTTGTAATTATTATTATTAGATTAGATTCGATTAGATTAGATTCGAGTTTGTTTTTTGTAATGAATCATGCACCACATAAATATATGTACGATATATTTAGGTATGTGTATTTAGGGAGTCGCGTTTAGTTGACAATTTATAGGTGTGAAGCGTGAAGAGTTTGTGGTGATGGAAAAGCATGCCGGAGAAAAGTACCACCGACCGTGTCATTTTCAAAAGGGAAAGTTTAAGGGGAAAGTACAAGTGAAATTGTAAGAGAGAGAGAGAAAGAGAGAGAGAAAGAGGTTGAGGACTTGAAAAGCTGTTGTGTGGAAATTTTGACTGTGTGCTTATCATTCTGTGGCACTTAGTTCCTCGTCGTACTTAGTGTTGATGAAAGTTTTTGGGTGATGATACGGAAGCTGCTGTTACTACTACTGCTGCTGCTGTTGTTTTATTGCATGCATGGATCTTTTGTTTTATGGTAAAACCAGGGAATGTCAACCCCGGTTCTGGTTCTGGTTGGGTGTTGGTGTCGGTTAGGACACAATGCAGATTTCCTCGCAACCATAAATACTTTGACATGTGGTAAAGAGTGAGCTTCACTCTGCGGTCCCATTTAGGATTCCATCTCCCTCCACTTTTTTCTAATGTATACCAGTATGCAAAGTTCCAAAATATATATCCCGGATTTAAATTTCTATCAACTTTATTTGACGTCAACTTTTGTTCTCCTTATTCAAATTAATTTAAATTAAACCGCATTACTTTCCTCTTGTTTTCTTCTTCTTGTTTTCCCTTTTACACTGAGCAGCCGTGTTTGTTTTTTTAGTATCGTATTTTTGTATTTTCATATATGCCTCATTAGACCAGGAAAAAATAGGATTGACCTTTGACACTTTAAATTTACAGAGGGGACTATTTTAGGAAATGTGAAGGTCTGGTCCTCAAATCTCAAATGTTCGTGGGGGCAATATCTCCTAGTATTTGAAATTCAAATGAGATAGAAGGTTCGGGTTGAATTGCATGTAATGTAAATGTTCAATGTACGTACTCTGTATGAATGTACAGACAGGCAGTCGCATTTCTATTTGTAGAGCCTGAATTTTATTTTTGTATTTTGATGAGCTGACGACGGAAAAGAGGGGAATATGGAAATCAGAATATTTTTCATGTTATTGAAGCAGTGGTACGGGATAAAAATGAATGCATAATGTAAAATATATATATATATATATTCCCGTGAAAGTGTGTACGTGAGGAATTGGAGAATTTCACTCTTCTTCCCTTTTCCTTTCCCTTTTCCCTCAACTCGTTCTCGTTCACAAAAAACATGTTGAGTGGCAGACTCGGGAACTCCTTTGTGCTTTTGTAGATTGTAAATTCAAACTTGTGACTCGGTAGTCTGTTTGTTGGGCCAACTGGGGGGAGGGATGAGGAAAATATATACATGTTGAATTGTAATGTGTAATCTAATATGTATAACTTGATTTAAATCTGTGGATCTGGTGAGCTCAATACTCATAATAATATACGTGTACATTTTGCCTTGGTCTCTTTTTTTTGTGTGTGCCTTGACATTGGTTGACATAGATCGGTGTGTGGCAGTCATGGAAAGTTCATTCACAGCTAGACATCAAAGATATTATATGGCCAGGATATAGTCACAAACCACCGGATGGAGTCCCCGAAAAATTCCATCTCAAAATTGCTTTTTTAGAAGAACCGCCTTACATTAAAATGGCCGATCCGGATCCCATCTCGGGTAAATCCCTTTTTTCTACTGTAATCTACTCTCCTTCTTCTTCTTCTTCTTCTTCTTCTTCTTCTTCCTCTTTCATAATTTTTAATGTGTTTTCTTTTTCCACAGGAAAATGCTCGCCCGATCGAGGGATCATCTGCCGAATTGCTCCAGAGTCAGAACTCTTAGGGTGAGTACAAAATACAAGGACGAGAACAAGTCTTTTCCTTTTGAACAAAAACATTTCAATAATTCCATCGTTAGTTGCCAAAAAAACAAAAAACTCAAAGTTTCCCCAAACTTTTTTTTTTATCTGATTATCTGGAATCTTCATTCGGACTTTTATCTTCTGATTTGAATGGATGTCCAAGATCACATAGAGAACTGAAAATTGAAATCCAATAGCATATAGATAAAAAAAAGTAGGGGGGAGAGGGGGAAGAGTCACATTTTGTGCCAGTGGACATTCACACACTTAATGTTCGTATAGATTTTCCGATCGTATTTTCGTATTTTGTGTAGTGAGCTATTGTGTGTGTGATCTGTACAGAAACGAAAAAAAGTTTGAGGATCTAAATATAAACCTTTGAGGGAAGAAAAAAGAAACTTTTTCTTTTATGCTCCTGAAGAGAGCAAAAGAGATCCTTAAGAGAGGAAAAGGGAATTTCGGGGAAAAGAGTTGCATGGAAAATGGAAATGAAACGCCAAGATGTCGTCGTCAAAGACTTCAAGCTGTTGATTTGATCAGATGAAAGTTGACCGGAGTGAGAGAGAGATAAAGAGAGAGAGTTTCGTTTTCCTTGCTATTTTTCTTCTTCTCGTTTTCCTTTTTTCATTTTCGTTTTTCGGTTTTGCTTTGGGTCTTTGTGTCTCTGGTGGCTTCAAGGGATTGAACATTGAAGATTCAGAATGAAATTTGAACGGAATTTCCAAGAGTTGCACATACAAATATATATATATGTAAAAAATTGTGGATTTGCTTCAAAAGAAGAAAGGCAATAAGTTGAGTTTAGTTATTCTGAGAGCTCGAGCCCTATTTGGATGGGTAATAAAGTGGAAAGTATTATCAACTGTGGTCGAGTTGAGTCGAGACTCGGAGAGAGAGAGAGTTTCATGTAAACAAGTTTGAGTTGAATCCTTCCAATAAAAGTATGCATTGCACCAACATCCAACATTCTCTTTCACTTTCACTTCTTTCACTTTCACTTTCACATTCCCTCTTTCATATTCAACGCAGAGTATTCGTATCAGATATTAGTAGTCCACAGTCCAAAAAGTCAAAGGATGTAAAAAAAAAAAAAAGAAGAAATAAAGTTCTTTTCCTTCCTCGGGAGTTATTTCACTCTATTTCCCCCAATAATAAAAGGCCATAACGTCTCTCGCGGGCAATACAGATCTCAAACTAGTGTGTGTGGAAGGAGTATCACTTTCTTTCTTCAAGAGGAGTAAAACTGCAGAGATTTCCATCTCACATGTGCATGCTGATTCGGATGCATCCTCCGTCATCCTTTTACTTTGTGACTTTGAATATGAATCCGTACCCTTTTTTTCACTTCCCTCCTCAGCCTTTCCCATTTCTTACTCTTGAACCACCCACCGCAAACATAAACGGAGGAATAAAAAAAACTAGGACTTTCTTCAAATCCAAAGCTTCCTCGTGTCGGGCTATCAGTTTATATTCAAGGAATAATGTGTATTTCTCCTTTTATTTGCGTTTGTTTGTACTTGTTTATTTATATGAACATTAGGTTTCATGTGAGTATCCAAAAAAAAAAAGAGAAGAGAAAGAAAGCGAGAAGGGAAAGGAATGGATTTTTTATTTTTTACCATTGCATTTGAATGTGAGTGAGCAAGTGAGAGTCCTTTGGTGGCCTCGCCTCTCGTCTATTATTCCAACCATGTTATTGTTATTCTTTACCCAGATCTGCTGTCCCTATCTCTCTCTCTCTATGTCTACATAAAATATGGGGATGGGGACAAATCTTTTTTTTTCAAGCTTAAGTCTCTCAACTTTTTACATCATGTGAACTGTTTTCAGGCCTTTCACTTTTATTCTCCATATTATATTTGTGTATTTTATTTATATTCACGTTTTTATGGTGAATGAATGGGTAGTTTTTTTTGTTTTATATATCGTCGGCCTAGGTAAACGAAAAAGGATGTATTATATAGTTTTTCGAACAATTTACCATTTACAATTTACTTTGAACAATGAAAAATTAAATTGAAGGGTATTTGGAAAAATTGAAAAATTGATTAAAAAACAAGAGGGGGGAAGTCTTTTTCATTGAAGTCATTTATGAAAATTTGAGAGGAAATAAATATGGAGGAATTAGGGAATTAGGATAGAAGCTGAAGTTGTGTATGGCTTGAGCTTGAATGGAAAGCTTGTTTATGTTTTTATGAATCCATCGAGTCTGATATGGGATGAAATGTGTGTGGATTTCTATTTCTCTGAGTCTCTGAGTCTTGGAGAGTAAAATTCCTTCGTTTATATTTTGAGTTGTACAAAAGAAACGAGAGAGCTCTGGAACTGGAACTGGAACTGAGGCTGGAGAGAGTCAGATCGTTGGGCAGAGTGCCAATTCGATGGGAGGAAAAGCATTGAATTACTTTGGGTTTGCGATTTGCGATGCAATGCTTCCCCCCACTCCCGATGGACGTCAGCAAACTTCACACACACACACAACAACAGTGACTTGTGATAGTGGATTTGGGATTTGCTTCGTATTTCCTTCCGTATGGCTCTTCACTCTCTCCTTTTCCCATCCGAATACCGAATTTTTTCTCCTTTCTTCATTTCAGTCTTTGTACATATCAAATGCACCCAATTTAATTCTTCCTCTGAGGCTCAAAAGTGTAAACTACATTTTTATGCTTTGTGACTTTCTCCTTGAAGAAGATGAGAAGGGGGGCAGGGGGAAATGAAAAGTAGAAAGTAGCTCAAAACGCGTCAGAGTAAAAGAGAAAGATGACTAAATCGTGTGTCGTATAGAAGGTGAAATCCCCCTTTCTTTAGATTGAATTTATCTTGGGTAGTTTTTTTTTTTTCTTCTCGGAAATCTGAGGATGAGAGTTGAGAGTTGACATTTCCGGCAAATGATAAATAATTTACAGCTGTGACATTCACGTTTTTTTTTATCAAAGGATGTATGAAAACTGAGAGGGAAATGAAACGCTTTTCAACTCTTTTGTACAATATATATATTTTAGCATGTGAAACTAAAGTAAAATAGTAAAACATTGAGGAAGATAAAAAAGAGATTTTCTCAGGGATAAATATGAATACATTAAATTTGTAGTACAGTTTAATAATGGGAAATGGGATGAGGATTGAAGAGTAATTATCTGTACATGTGAAATGAAAGGGAAAAGATACAGATGATAAAGGAAGGGATTAAATAGTCAAAAGTTGTGGTTGAACTTTGAGGATTTGTCAACGAGTTGGTTTGAACTCGGAGATTTGAGATTTTCGTTCCGTCTGTGCATGTGGTGTTTGATTTGTTCTGATTAACAAGCGATTCTTTGGATGAGAACTCTTCCACACAGAGACACAGACAATTACGCACACGTGTGTGTATTTGGTGTCTGAGACAATATAGAGAAAGACACGTGTTACCCATTGAGAACGGATGGAGAATGAGAATGAGATGGAGAAAGTCAAGTTGGAGGGAATGACAAATGACAGTGTGGAGTCTTTCGTCGTTAATTGGCTTTAATTGATGATAAATTTGGTTTGTTGTTTGGTTTTGGTGGGGATTCTGGGTTTTTGGTTTTATGGGATTTGATCTGATGACAATTGGATGCGGCCGTCTGGATACTAAATAGACTGAATCATTCAGAGGTGGTGAGGAACTCGTCATTTTACCAATGTTGTTCCGGCTTCTGCATCGATCTGTTGGTAAAGTTTGCAGAGAACATTGGCTTCACCTACGAGCTATCTCGCGTCCCCGATGCCAAATGGGGAACCGTCGTCAATAGTAAGCTCTATATAAGTTTCACATTTCCCCCCTCCCCCCTGTCCCCCTTCTTTTTATCCTTTCAATCCCAATCATATACTTTATATCGTTTCCACCACCCATTTGAATAATTAATAATTACTCATAACTTTTCATGGACCCAAATAATGAAAATGAAAGCATTTTGATGTCGACCACATCAAAATACGATATTGTTTGTTTGCCTGATGGTCTGATTGTTTCATGGTCTGATGGTCGGATGGTCTGATGCCGACAACATCAATTCAATGGCTAATTGTGATGAACGCGTTTGTTTGTACACATATAGGCAAGTGGAACGGACTCATCTCCGAGCTGATCAATCGGAAAGTGGACGTTGCCTTGGCCTCTCTCATGATCAACTCTGAACGTGAAGCTGTCGTTGACTTTTCTGTTCCTTTCATGGACTCGGGCGTGGCCATCCTCACCGCCAAAAGAACTGGAATCATTTCACCCACAGCTTTTCTCGGTATGCTTTTTCTCATCGTCAGTCGCCCCCCCCCCCGCCCCCCGCCCCCCGCACCCCCCTATTCCTTCTTCATTGTGTCTTCACACACACTTTGCACTCAACTCTCAATTCTCAACCATCCTTTTCTTCTTCTTCTTCTTCGTCTATTTCGTTTCATTTTATTCTCTCCCTAAAACAATTTCTTTTCCTTGCTTTTTTTACAATGCGAATCCTCAAATCTTTACTCTCCGTACATTTTCTTACTCTCCTTCTCCTTACATAGAAGAATACACACAGGAATGGAGGAGTCAGGTCCAAATCCAAACGAGAGATTGCCAGTTAAATGTCTCTGTCTTTGATGATCTCATCGTCCATATCTCATCCCGCTTGTCATCTCAACTCTCAATGTTATCCATTTGATTCCTTTCTCTCTTCTCTCCTCATCCTTTCTACTTTTCTCTCAACACACACACACACACATACACATATATATTTACGTGAGGAAGATATATACACGCAACTACTCCATTTGGCATATACATATAGAGAGAGCGAAAGCGGAAGGAAGTTGAAAAACAAACTAGGCTTGGAGCTTGAATCTCCTTTATTGTAAATGTACGTGAGCATCAGACATACTAAGAGTGAGAAATCTATTTTGAGAAGCATAAAACTCTCAGACCATATAGATAGACAGTATTTTTTTACGGCTGGGACATCCGTCTGCCATCTCTCTCAATCTCTCTCTCTCTCTCTCTCTCTCAATCTCTCTCTCTCTCTCTCTCTCTCTCTCTCTC
>JAIUND010001588.1:0-32860 GCA_034699125.1 Gisinianus flammeolus | reverse complement strand
GTAAATTTAAAAAACAGTAATAATAATTATTATTCATTTACTGACAATATTGTCAATTCCCTTAAAAGTTACTGAAAGTACTCAATAAAACCCAGTTGTACCATGTAAACTCGATTTTGGATTTTACTATTTCTGCAGAATTTTAATTAAATTGAAATTTTATACTGTTGCTTATTCAGACATTTTTGTTTTAAATTTTAAAATAATGCGTTTCTCCTTTTTGAGATTTCGACGAACATTTTGATTGCTTATACTGAAAAATTTTGATTGAGGAATATTCTGTGGAGATACATGCAACATGAGTCAGAGAATGCATTTAAAAATATGCTTTTAGAAATTCATCTGATTTGGGTGTTGATGCATGGGATTCATTTGTTGTTGCTGTTGCCCAATTATTTGCTGCATCATTTGATTTTGTGATGGAATCTGTTGTTGCTGTTGTTGTTGTAAGTGAAAGGGATTGTGAGCTCCAGGAACATTGGGTGGAGCTTCCCGGAAAAATTGGCCTGAACTTTGAGGAGCATAGGCAAAAGCATCTGGATTAATATATCCATTACTAGATTGCGGGTAAATCTGTTGAGCTGACTGATGAGGAGTGCTGAAACTTGCTTGACTCGTTTGAAAAGTTCCGGGTCCATACTGCTGCTGGGGAGCTGTCCGAAAGTTATCTGGATATGTTTGAGCTTGTTGTAATCCATTTCCATTCTGTTGTTGCTGCTGTTGTGGTGGATACATAAATGGTGATTGCGATGGAGCAGGAATACCTGTCGTTGCGGGAGCGATGGCATTCAAATTGACATTAGTCATATTACTATTGTTCCGATTCAGCAACATCTCTTGAAGCTTGTCCAATTGATTTGCATTTTCTAAATTTGGATATGGGAAATTCATTGTATGCAACCCTGATAGAACTTTTTTTGTGTTTTCACGTGGATCATAGTTAAAACGTTGTTGGGATTGGGACAATTGGCGCATTTCCCCAAAGTTTTGATAATTATGTGGCACTTGTTGTAGTTGCGGTGGATTTTGTGGTTGAGATTGTTGTAACGGCTGCTGATTTTGTGATTGAGTTTGTTGTAGCGGCTGCTGATTTTGTGATTCGGATTGTTGACGTTGCTGCTGGAGGATTTGTTGTAGTTGTAATTGTTGTTGTGGAATCTGCTGCGGCTGTGAAGGTGAGACGGTCGGAGGGGCTTGTGTTTGGGGTTGTTCAAGGATTTCTTGAGATGAAGACACACCAAATTTCCCCCCGGAAGAAACGGATTCCACTACTTCATTTTGTTTCACTGATGTCCCAGCATTATTATTATTGAGATTATCGAGTGGGCCAACTTTGGGGGCTTCAACTTGCACAATATTTGCTTCGATTGAAACTTCTCCATCCTTAACCTTGTTTACTTGGACTGTGGATGGTTGAACGAGCTGCTTGGATTCTTTTCTTTTATCCGTGGAGAAATCCGTGAGAGTCAGTGTACTCGTCGTTTTGGAATCCCATTGACTGGACTCTACATGATTCAATTGCCTCTTGGTAAGAAATTCTGCTCCGGGAATCATTCCAGGTGCTTCTGGTACTTCCTGTCCCGGAGACTGGCGGTTTTTATTCCAGTCTGGCCAGTAGTTATCCCGCATTCGGAAAACAAAGTCTACCAAGTTCCGGTATTCTACACATTGGAATGAATATATTATTATGCACGTAACATTATTTAAAAGTTTATATCTACTCTTAATATTCCACGCGCGTTTTTCAATGCATATTGCACATACGTTTCACGGCTGTTTCGAATGGTGATCCTGGCATGTTCCAAATCATCTGACAAAGCATTGCAAATGCACCGCAGTCAACTTCACCAGGCGAATCCCCCAAAAAGTAAGGATGCTTTCCTGGAAAAAAAATCCCAGTACGCTCACTTGAATATTAGCTTTGAAGTAGATTATTTAATAGATAAGCGTCCTTATTATTTTAGTCATCGTTGTTACCAAGAGCTGCAGACAAATCTCCCAAATCCTTTAGAATCAGGTCAATAACTTGGGCTAGAAAAATAATATTGTAGAGTTAAATTATTAATTAACAAATGTAAAACAGTTGCAATTGAATTCTTGTAATTAAACGATTAAAATAACATTCCGTGTATACTTTGTGTCAATCGACCGAGCCCATGGTACCAAGCTGCTCGTTGAACAGAACCAGCAACATCAGACACAGCTGCTATGCCTGATTCTTGCAAAGGTTGGATGAGTGACAATGTCCTTCCTTCATCGTACACCCAACGCCATAGTGCGATCGCCCTGAATGAGCAAGAAAGAATCAAAATCCATTCATGTAAAAGTAACCAAGTTCAATGAATGCGGTCGTTGTTATTTTTTTGAATGTCCAACATTTTATAAGACTCGTCCGTACCAGTAAATATGATTTTCAAGCATAACTCCCACTAATCTGGATGCAATCTTTCGACTGGGAGCAGCTCCCGCATCCAAATCCAAATGAAAAAGTTCCTCCAATTTCGTGATACATTCATGAGACTCGGAAAATTCTTCATTGTCAATCGTCATCCAAGGTGTACTTTTATCATCTGGGGATGCCGAGAAATCCACCTACAGCATTTATATACAAAATAGTTACTATTATAAACTTATTATGTCTTATCCTGATAATAAGACTACTTGTAAGGTTATGCTTGAACCTCATAACCAATGTTGGCAACACGAAGGAACGTTTCCAATTTCATGGGGAATGGTGCAATGGAAGGAGTAAAATATCCTCGAAGATTCTGATGTAAAACAATTTTCACATTCTGTCGCTTTTGTTCAGCGGGGGCTGGAACGGAGCTCACACTACTTTCTTCCAAATTATGATTACTCCGACTTCCATTCTCACTCACTTCCACAATTTTAGAAATCCGAACAGATTTTTCTTCTTTAGTGAGCAAAATTGATTCGGATGACGAACGTCTTTCCGCCACTTGACGGGATTTGTAAATACACCAACCCAAGTACGCAACACCTCCAAGGCCCAACAATAAAGCCACCCTGTGAAAGGATCGTCTGGAGAATTGTGGAGCAGCATCTGGGTACTCTGGCTCACGAATCACAATCGGCTCTCCAGCTCCAGCATACATATTTTTTTCTGTGTACTGTGCTTTCACTCCAAGCTATATACTACAGTTTCCCCCTTTTTTTGGAATTGAATTTGGATTAATTCACCTATTATTGATACAAGATTTAATTTGTGGCATGAATTTTTTCCCCCTAATCCTCAAATTTAACTAATCCATATGTGGGATCAAATATTTCAAGTCTACCTCCTACCTACAGTTATTTGTCTAAATGGTCCAGAAAAGCATGCCCAAGGCTTTTTGTGTCTATACCCTTTTTCTTTTGCAGCAGTCGAATTATTCCTTGGAATTATTCATACCATGAATGAGATTCATTCGCATCGTATATATACTTTGTTTTGTTACTAATTTAAATTGTAACTGTGGTAACCCTTCTTTAGTATGTATTATTCATATGGATGGAGTCCGTCCGATGAACGCAACGATTGGATTGATTTATGCACTAAAACTGAAAAATTGTTACAAGTCATGGTTTATTCCAGCACATATTTAAATATATCCACGATTAAAAAAACATGCTGTGAATGAACTTTATCTTCGCTGACTCGGGATGACGACAGGAAAACAGTCGCTATATTTCAGTTTTCTGTGCAATTCAATTAAAAATAACTGTCATGTTAAAATGTATATTTAAAATTATATTTTGAATTAAAGATATATTGTAGAAATTATTGCTAAACCTTGCAATGGGGATCTTGGATTTCAAATTTTTTTTTTCTAGGCTTTCTAAGCAAAAAGTATTTTCTCTCTTTAAAGGTTTTGCAATTTGATCTCCTCTCGATTGATCTGGAGCAATATATGCAAGAGAGTTCTCAGATGTGAGTTGAATATCGAAAAAAGTTTCCAGCTTAGGTTTAGTAACTTGTAAAATTCCACGATTCCCTTGTACCAGTTCTTGGATTGGCATTCGAATTGGTTCGAGCAGCCCATGAAAAGGCGACTGCAAGTTCAATATCCCTTCATTACTGCTAGTTTGAATAATTTCTTGAAATACATTCAAATCCGTTCGAGTTTGAAGATTCTCCCAATCAAAATCCAATTCAATCAATGAAATATCTTGACTATCATTCGTACAATCCCAAGTGCCAACTTCTTCACTCGGTTCTGTTTGCATTTCCTCATTTTTCATCACAATTTGTTCTCTCGTTTCGGATCCTCTGTAGTGGTAAGTGCCTTCGGTTTCATTAGCCAATTCCATAGTTAGTTCAACTAAAGATGTACCAACTTGAATTCCTTCCTCATCATTCAAATGATCATCGAAATCCTGAGGAAAAGATGAAACTTCTTGTACATCTTGTTGCGCCTCCTCATTGAGATTTGTAGCTCCTGTGAATAAAACATGGATTTCCGGTGGACAACAAAAAGGAACTGTTGAGCGTTTCCTTGTTCTAGTTCTGGATCTCATAAGGCTTCCGGATTCTTCCTCTTCCGGTGGTGGTAATGTCATGTGAGATTCTGATGTTGCATTGGCAGGCGATACATCCGAATTGGCTCTGTCGGTATCTCCATCTCCGTCTCCAAAACTTCCCTTTTGTAATTGATCTTCCCAGTCCAACCAACAAGTATTTCGGATTCGGTGACAAAATTTCACCAAGTTGGGTTTCCCTAAATAACCGTTTTTTTATGAATGTTTATCGCGAATTTGATATTGACACACAAATCTCTCTTTCATTGAAGGGTTTAAACTTTAAATACTGTTTTCTCTGACCTTTAATAAGTCCTTCGACGGTGGTCGTTGGCATGGCCCAAAGGGCCTGTGACAACACTGCAAATATGCTCACATCCACGTCAGACACGGTCTCATGAATAAAATAATCTTTTTCTCCTGTGAAATCCAAAATTCATCCGTATAAAGTTTTATAAAATTCTCGTGACATATATTCACGGACGTAATGATAATGTACTGGAAAAAAATACCGAGTAATTGAGATAAGACATTAAATGACTTTAAAAGTTCATCTACTAAACATTCGATTGGGATGTCTCCAAAGGAACGATTCCACGAGGCTGCAGCCAAGTCAATATATTCTTTTGGAATTTTACTCCATGCAAATTTCTTTTGACGGCAATGAATGCCATAAAACCATCGCCAATGATAGAGAAGCCTGAAAAGGATACGATTAAACTGTATGGTTTTTTTTTTAAAAAAAATAAAAAAAATAAGACTTTGTCTCATTGTAAAATATGCACGTATTTCCATTCACCAGCACACACGGTTTTCTAGATAAACATTAATAAATTGCGCTTGGAGATCAAATTCATGTGGTGTGATGAGAGAATTCATTTCATCCTCGTAGTTTTCCCGGAGAAAGTCCAATATACTTCGAAATCCCCAAATTTCTTTATCATCAACGGTTATGGATGGTCCAGTTTCATCACATACACAATTGACTACATGAGGGATGTGTGCAAGTCGGAGTAAAGTTTCAATTTTCATTCCCTGCATTTCAAAACAAGGGCTGAAATTGCCTCGAGGGAATTGATTCAATGTTAAAGTTTTGAGGGTGGTCATTTGACCCTTCCGTTTCCCTTTCAAATTGAGGTACATGGCAGAATTTGTATTTTTATCCTCCTTTTTCTCGTCAAAAGAAGGGAATTTATCTTGTGATAAATGGGATGTAGTGTGGGCGTTGGACTGAGCGGAAGCCGAAGACATGGTCATATTGGATCTACCACTATGCGTTCGACTCGACGAGTTACGACTTTCACAACGAGGTGGAGGGAAATCTCCATGTTTTCCCACATAAACCGCTTCGGATTTGTGAACTTTCCACGGGGGGGAACTCATGAGGAAATTGACAAGAATGGTCATGAAGCAGGAGACGAGAGCACAGGTGAGGACGAGGGAGATACTGAACATGTCATGCTTTTCTTCGCCTATCGTCAGAGTCACTGGATAGTAAGAGATTAAATTGTCCACCATTCCACTGAAAAAACCACGAAGGATCCCTTTGGGCACAACCTCATTCACTGTTTCTGCTGTTTCATTTATAATTAGTTCTGTCTCTGTTATATTTGAGAAATCTTCCACTGAAGATAAAATTGGTTCACTTTCTCGGAGTTTCCATACTAAAGACGTTACAGGAGCCAGACACCAACGGATAAGATTTTTGGGGACGGAAGCGACCGAGGAAAAGTAAATCCATGTTTGTTGACCTAATGAAACACTTTCACTGGTTGTTCCCATTTCTATTTTATGTCGCAGACTCTCCCCCAAATCCGAATTCAACTGCTTCAGCATCCCAAGTTTTATCACAGAGCATCATAAATTATTATGAGGAATCTTGAACTAGTTAACACAAGTTTCACATGACAAATTAGGGGCCATGAAAACATTCTCCTCAAATATTTATAAAACGGGACAATACTATATATTTTAGTACTTTGAGCACAATTATGCCCGATGTCCGCATCTCACTGAAAACTTTTCACTTCATTTGTCATTGCCGATTGGGATTTTTAGTTTCGATGCAGATGTGACTGTGCATGGTATTTTAACCCTTGTTATTTTGTCTTTGAATAAATATTCCCATATCGACAGTAAAAAATGTTTTGGTCGATGTCAAAGGTAGTCATTTGCACATGCTTTCATTATAATTATGCTCAAATAAAGATGATGTCCAAAAAAAAATGTCATACAGTGTAAGTAAGGTATTTATTTGTAATGATGACAGTTTTGGAAAGATAATGATTTCAAGAAAATACGTACTAATGCCAACTTGTCGTATTCAAAGGTAGTCGATAAAATAAATAAAGATATACTTGAAGGTTTTTAAATATCTATTTGCTTTTAAAGAGCAAAGCACTTACGTTTACATAGAAAGTATATACTCTAGATTCTAGATTCTAGAAATCAAGGACTTTTGTCTATAGGATGGAGAATAAAGTCCGAGAAGATTCTATATTTGATTGGTTTTTAAATAATGTTTCTTCAACGAGTCCTTTCCATTGTGAAAAATGGGACAGCACATCACGCCATTGAAATAAAGATTCGAGTGACAGTCCTTTCCGTATCCAGCCGGTTTATTCTTTTTCATTCTATCCAAAATCCAAAATAGAATTTACAAATACATAAATTTACAAGCACATTTTCATTTTCCTAGCCGAATCCACTTTCATTTCATTTCATATTTTGTATGAGGTAAGAAAATGTTAGACGTTGTCAAAATTCGTACAGTTGTAACAACTAATTATAATCTTATAATATTACATGTAGTTTTTGTGCAAGTTTGGAGCAAGCACCAAATCCATAAAGTGTGGTTAAAGTAAAAAAAATCTGACGAGAGAGACGTGCGGTGCGAGGCACAAGAGCATACAGAAGTTTAGTTTATAGAACGACAATGAGCGCAAACAGTATTTTACAAATACCTACCTATACACAATACACGTATAAAACTACAGATATATACAAATATATTTTTGACATTGTGCCACACATGAGTTCTTCATTTTACTGTACAAATTCTTCCTTTTCTCTCGAGTCTCTACATACTTACTTATATATACTACTACTGCATATCCTATTTATCCTGAGCATTAAGAGATGTGAAGATATAAAAGAAAACCTTGATGTTGGAGTTCGTATCAACTGAATCAAGGTAGAAGAAAACCACAGACACAACAAAATTGTAATAAAAAACAATAATAACTTTAAATAAAAAATGGTAAATTCAAATGTACATCATCATATTTATATGTAATAGCCGATAACTATACACAGAGTAACTAACATAGGTCAGGCCAGGCAATCTTTGATGAAATCAAAACAAAGTATTTAAACTACAAAACTGTACACGATTTCTGCTCTCAATTAAGTCGTTGGAAGACGACAGAAATAAATGGGAAATAAATGTAAACAATATAGAAAAAAAAGTTTAAAATTTAAAAAATCCAGGAAGCAAAAATGTGAAGTCTTAAATTTTAAGAGAAAAAAGGAAAGGAAAAATGGCAGAAAATCGTTTTGAAAAGAACGAGGACTATATATCATTATATGTGTGACTTATTGAGATTGAATGCATGAAATTCCAATTAGTTTTATGTATAGGAATGGAGAGAGACAGAGATGAATGATGTGCGAAAATCGAAAAAAGATTGCGATTAAATGCAATCACTGACTCAAATTCGCACTAAACAATGTAAGGGGAATATAACCAAAGATATGAACATGACGCGTGTACTTATATATGAAGTATTTGTGAAAAAAAATATCGTATAAGGTGAAAAAAAAGAGAGTAAAAACTGCTCACTCACCCGTATCGAAAAGCAAAACACCCTTCTGGCATTTTATGTGGCCGCCACGAAATTAGTTGTAAAGACTTTTCTTTGTGATTGCAAATCGTGTAGCCTTCATTGCAAATATTTTTGGCTGTTTGCAAAATCCCAATAGGTTTTAACGGCTTCAAACTGAGACAAATTCCAGAGCCACCCGGGAGCAAAATATTCCCACCAATTTTCTTACGACATGAAGATGGGAAACGTTTTAGTCCTATATTAGGATTATAAATCATAATCAAAAGAAAATGCTTAAATAACTTATTCAACCAGTTTTCAAACAAAAACGAAAAACGAAAAACGTACCAACAGAATTGATATGAGCATGATGATCAGCTGCGTCCACGATAATTACCCAAGCAGTCAGTACGATACTGAAAAGAATAAACTTGAACGACACAGTAACCATTGTGTTTTGTTTTGTTAGCACTGGATAATCTTATGGGATGAGCTTGTAAGTGAATCTAGATTATTCACAGGATTATTACTGTACTATATATTAATTTAGCTAAAAGGGAATATGAAATTGAGGACTGATATCTTAAAGACTAACTTTTGCTCGCTGCCTGTGAAGTAAACTAAACGTGTGCATGCTATAGGACGAAAGTGAAACGTGAATAAGCAGTAGACCATTTCAAAGATTTCCGGCCATATAGAATATAGACGTAACCATGTTCGCAAGAATAAAGTACCAAAAACTACATACGTGTAAGAATAAGATACATGGCAAAAGAGATTTATTTATTTTACAATTTTATACATCTTTTTAAACATTACTTGAAATACAATACATACAGTAAGTATAACGCTGTGCATGAACGACACAATGCAAAATTCGCTTGTCTCAGGGACCAAAAACACACCTCACTCACTCTGAGTGTTCAACCTCACAGGTACAGTAGAATACATGCAATAATGCAAAAGGCTGGCAAAATTGACAAATAATATATATATAATATATATATATATGATGTTTAAAAAGTCGCAATGAGAAAACAATCTGTCATCTGTAGTCTATTTACATTATATAAGTATAACTTTTATTTACTTTGTGTGTATCACATGTATAGGCATTAGTTTTGTACAATAAGACAGTATGTATTCCAAATATAGAAAGAATCCTAAATGTCAATAACATAAACGTACCAAAATGATAAGCATATTAAACGTTTCTATCCCCAATACTTTGTAGCAACTGATTATTTACTGAAGAAACGCCACGCAAACACACCCGATAACTTTCAGTTATTTTAATTATTTTTTCAGTTGCTCGGATAAATTCATAATAATGATTTTTTAAAGTCAGAATTCTAACATTTGACATTTCTTTAAAAAACGTTCTTATTTGCCAAGAATATATCATTTAAATATATAACTACATACAGTCAATAGCATTTTATACATTCAAAGGAAAGTTTTGAAAAGTAGATATACCTATTTACACAATGACAAATACATATATAAATCAATCTCATAAAGACTGTTTTCATTTGGCTTTATTGACTGTATATAATTATGGCAATAATTTAACATACGATGGGAACCCTGACGATTGTCCAATTTCCTCCCAGATCCGCGTACACCCAGCCAGCCACTCTGACATTGTTATATTTTGAGGAAATCGTTTGATATTATTCATTTCATTCACGAACACAGCCCGATTATACCGAGAAAAGTCTTCAATACGATCTCTCAATTCTTCAAACCTGATGACAGAACACAAATTAAAAAACATTGAACATTTTAAACGTAAAAGAACTATCCGTAATCGTAAGTAATTTTTATTCACTTGTCGTCATGAGTCTTCCATTGAAAATGAGGCAAAACAAAGAAATTCCGACTTATCATCGACGACCTTCCCAAGGCACAATTAAAAATAGATTCAGCAACATCTTGCAATTTCTGGTCTTCCAACAGAGTACTTGATGCTTTATTGCAAATAAATGCCAAATCTGGAAGAACTCCTTCCCCAAAAATTGAATCCTGAAAGCATAGTATAATTTTAATACAAAATATTCAATTTATTCTCGTCATTTCCTGCATCGGATAGGTTTTTGTTTTGAATTATAAAACATAAAGTATATACATATTATTGAATTGGAAAGAAAACTTACAATGGGATGAACCATAGTTGATGAGTTAATTAATTGGAACAAATTAGGATCCACAAGACTTTCGCTGATTATGAGGACGAGATGACTAACAGAGAAGGCCCAGCTCATTATCCGCATGTTCCACGACTGTAATATTCATATATTTAATAATCCATTATTTCAATATTTCGTACGGTAATATATATTTTTTAAATTATACACCCTGGAAAAAGAAGACGTGTTCTCAAATTACAAATTAAAAATTCAATAATTTAAATCGAATTAAACCAGAAAACGTACAATGCTTGCGATTTCAAGGGTACTTTGTGGTCCGATTAATGTCATCATATCATTTGCAGCGGCTCCATTAAAAACTGAGGCCATTTCAATTAAAATGATATTAGTTGAAGTCATGTAGATGGTACATTCTTTATCCTCGTGTAATTTTCTTTTGATGAAAATTTCTTTTACACCGAATTTTTCCCCATTTGCAAGATACGAAAGAATTGTAGATTTCCCTGTAAATATTGATACAAATAGATTTTCCATTAATTAAATATGTCCTTTCAAAATTAAAAAAAATAATGAATGATTGAATAATGCTCATTATTCCAGAGTAAATTATCTATATATTCTATGAACACCAAGCCGACATATAAATAAATACACAAATAAGTCATCAGTATATAATTTGAAACCAACCACTCTGTGGCTTGCCGACAGCTGTAATGACAAAAAAGTCTTGATTAGTAGCATTGGGTGCAATAAATTCCAGTTCCGATTCTCGCACTACTGTCATTTTGTCATTGGCGTTGATTAGTGGAACACAATATTCAAGGGTGGGTTGATATGAAGGCTTCGGTTCACTTGGTAAAATTACTTGAGGGATAACTACTGGCTTCTGGAATTAATAAAAAAAATGAAGAAAATTTAATAACTAGCAATACAAGGGTGGCTAAACTGACTAATAATGAGAATCAACTGAAAAAAACGAATGCCAGCCCCACTAGACTACAAGAATTCATGACTACAAGATAGTCTAGTCCAGCACCGCAGTCAACTTACACTTTGAATTTGGATCTCAACAGGTGTAACAATTCTTGGAACTGGCGAAGGCGTTTCTCCTGCTCCTCGCAAGTCAGGGAAACTTTCTGCTCTCAAAGATGGACCTTGACCGGGTCGCATCAAAATGACTGCAGGTTTGGGTTGATGTACTTCTTTGGCTTGACGAGTATCCATTTTAGACTCGTGACCGTCACCTTTGGGTGTTTCTGGAGCTCCATGATGTGAAGATGTAGAAGACGAGGAGGCCAAAGTTTCTGGTCGTTTGAGAAGTATCACTGGGCCTTGGACGGGAGCATTTGAGCTACCTCTTTGGACCTCACCAGATCCAGACTTCTCAGAGTCTTTTGTTCTCCGTCTATCACCTCTATCTCGCCGACCTCTGTCACGGTCTCTGTCCCGATCATTGTCTCTTCTTCTCATTTTAACAACACTTATGAGGAGCCTCCTTCAGATGTATGACGATGTAATGTATAACCACTATAAGAATATAGTCGTTTTATACCCTGAAAAATGGACAAAAAAAGAAGTTGACAATTACATACTTAGAAATAACAAGCAATATCCAAAGCCATCAACGTGAATAATGAATGAGTATTTGACGAATAAAATATTAAAATATTAAACAAATCGATCAGCTCGTTTGACCTCCAGGGGTCACAAAAGTGACCAAAAGGTCAACCTCAGATTGCGAGTACATACATACCCCAATTCACTAAAGTCATACTAACGATAGGTTATTATTATTAGCTATTAGTTACAGTTTACACAGTATTCCAGAATTTTTGATATTCAGATGAGGGACGAGGAAGGCAATTTAATTGAAAAAATGATCATCTCATTTTCAAAACTACATGGGAATACACAACGAATCTACAAATTTAAAAAATAACGATTTTTTTCACAATCGTTAATAATAATAATGCAACTGCTCCTAATAACTGGTATTCGTCTAGCTTGAACAAGTTGTTCGCGTAAAAAAATTCGTTTCCGACGACACCTGCTTAGCCTTCACTAATGCAGGAGTTTGGTTGGTAGACTTTTGTCAAATTCCTCTAGTCGTCGTTGTATGTACAGTTTATATTACATATAAATAATTCCAAGTATTTTTTCTACAATCACCAGATCCATTTCACTATACTGCAGCATGCAACATTACTGCTGATCTTCAAAATAATATTATTATTATGCAGTAATTCTTTTTTAATCTGTTACCAAGGTAATACATTTTGGACTACTGTCTGTTTGCTTAAACAAAAGAAGAGGATTTGTACACACTAGTACACAGCAAGGCGATATACAAGGAATGCGTAAGATTTCTTACGCATTTCTTGTATATCGCCTTGGTACACAGACAATGTCCCAATGTTCATTTCAAGTTACAAGTAAATTGAAGGAGAAAATGCACGTGGACGTGGACACCGCCTCATTTATAATTTACGCATAGATCCTTGTCCAGTCCAGTTCAGCCATTCATTACTCACGCATATGTAGAATACAAGTAGGCAATACATGATTTATAACTGACATGTCTATTCCCTGGACTCTTATGGTATTCTCAAAATTGGTTTTTCACTGTTTTCACCTGTCGAGCCCACAATTATTTTTTCACTTAAGCCACGCTTATGAGCATATTGTGTATAATTCATACGCATAATATTTTTTCCCTCAACCATCTGCAGGACAGAAGAATTCAGCTACATTAAATTGGCCATAGTCTTCTATACGGACAGTCTAGAGAATTCCTCTCCCTTAGTTTCCCCGTGTACTTCAGGCCTTATATTGTACTTTATGACAGAGCTTTAATTTAAAATCCAGGTGAGTCTTTCCAATTGAAATTACAATGCTAAACCATACAAATGGGCCCCAGAGCCTTGAGTCCAATTAAATCCCGAGTCTTGACTGACAAAAACGTTCCTTTGAAATATTTATGTTTTGTGTATGTATACAGAATCTTCATGAATTATTTTGTGCAAACAATTATATAATAAGATTTGTATTATGATTTTAACGTTTCTCATCTTTAATAGATTTTAATCATCTGAAATCTACCATTTAAAAAAATGGAATGCTTTTGCTGCCAACAACAATGCATTCCGTACGGAAGCGACTGCTGCACTATAAAACAGCAAAGAAAACGGCAAACAATGCTCGAAAGACAAGGTATATGGATGAAAGTAAAAAAGCCGTCACTTCAACCAAAGGAAGAGATATTTCGACCACCAATGGTAAGACATGAAACAAAAAATAGACCTACAAGTAAAACCAACAATGTAGATAGTAAAACCCGATACACCACATCCATTATCAATATGTAGGTGGTAGGTTTTCATCGTTATATTCCCGGCAGAATGAAAACCAGATGAGTTTTTTAGGAAATTCTTTTCATTTCCCAAATCGTAGTACTTCTTATCAGCGGTCGTGTTGTACCATGAACTCTTGGTATTATTATTACTGGTACAACGCGGTCATTATTTATATTTATAGTACATAGTAAGTACATTGGTAGGAACAATCTAACAACAATATTTCATGTACATACATGGCTTTTCCTTTGCAATAAGAATTTTTATGGTGATACAATATTATATATTTTGCGAGAAAAAAAAATAGAAATGAGAGACAAAGGTTTTAAGTTTCCTTTTCAGTATTTTGAGGACATTTTTCATTTGTAATAACAACGTCTGTACGTATGTTGATATTGTGTACCATACACCGCACCAATCTTCTTAAGTGGAGAAACTAAATGCAGTTCACAACATCTTTACTACTTGTCTCCATCATAACTAGAACTATGTACATTATGATTATGGTTAAGTTATTGCTGTCTTACATACATATTTCTTTACCCCTTAACATCAACCGTGCAGAATAAAATATTATTCCTATCTGCTGATTCTCTTTTTCTTTCTATAACTTGAAAACTCACGACTCGACCATTATCTTTCTCCCGGTATTTTTCTATGTATAATACTTGTATCACCATTGCCAAGATCGTCACACATGAACACAATCTAATATAAATTATATGTAACGACAGTTGAGAAATTGGAAATATCGTGAGATATTCTCTCTGTAGTACGATATATTATTATATGTACATGTACATGATGCTAGTGAATAATACTGGCGATCAAATCTCAATAACTGTAACTGAAAAACCAAATGCAATAGCGACACGAGTATACAGGCAGGACATGAATATACTGGATCATATATATTACATAGAGAGAAACTCTGGATACAATGTCAGCAGATAACAATGAACTCACCTCATTGTTGGCCACTTAAATTTTAAAATAGCTCCTCAAGAATACAATGGCTCAACTTGATAGTATTCAACTAAACCAAAATCTAACATAACAAAATACATAGATGAAATGGAATGAATTCTAAGAAATGACTCTGCACTTTTTTTATCTGTGCGCAGTCATTTATTTACATTTTCATGTGAAATAATAATACAGTTTTTTCAAATGATATACCTATATAATATATAAACATAATGAGTCATTATTAATGACCCATGTGTTGTGAGCTACGGCTCTCTGTAAACACTGTATGTACAATCCTATCCTATAAACATAATGTACCCTACATACACAGTCTCGAATACCTTTCAAGTTTACTTTGTATTTAAATTCAATGAATTGGTGACCAACATTAAGGCCTTCTTTTTTACACTGTACCTTTCGAATCTACTTTCAATTCTACCTTTTAATGTAAATTAGGGCATGAACACGTGAAACCACACACAAATAGTTCTTTTGCCAATTATTCAAAATCATTAGGAACAAGGTACAACACAAATGACACACAGTATGAAAAAGAAAAGGAACCATGTGAATTTCACTCATTTCAAAATAAAATAGAAACTGCAACCAAAATCTGTTATATATACTTTACTTTCATTTACACTTTTTTTAAAAGAAGTCATTTAATGTTACTTTAAATGGCTTATAAGACCTAGAATATTTCAAGGGAAACAAGTTCACGAAGAACTTGTGAGGAACTAATAGCTTATTAAATTTATATCTTCTATAGTTGTTATACTAGTAGTTTTATCCACTCCAAAAAAACGTATTACATATCATTACAAGTTTCTGAGATCCTATAATAACTCCACTAAACTTTTTTAGCATTCTAATTTGCTTTTTTGTTGCCTCATTTTACAGAAAAGTTATTGGAGACCGGCAGCTTTTGAGAGTCCAAAAGCTCCCGTCATGGTTTGTGTTACGAAAGACACAGATGGGCCGTTTGTAAGCAGTCACAGCAATTTAAATGTAAATGATGGAAAGATCGTTCGAGATGTGTAAGATCAAATACAGTTAACCTTCTTCCTTTTCTTTTATTGACATAATACCGATACTCTATTCTCTCTACTTCACTATTCACAAATTCACAATTACTTTTACGTTGGGATTTCAAGCTTTAAATGCCTCCGTGCACTAATCTGTGGCACTGTAAATGAGCCACTTCCTTCCCTGTCAATGTCAACCAATTTTATTCTTTCCGGTCGTAAATCCTCTCTGTGAAATCATACTATCCAGTCAGACATCCAAGTCTGTTAATTTTGACTCTGGTGCGCTATTTATATGAAGGCTCGTTTTTACTCATCTTGCTGCTGTGCAACAATGACTAGTTTTTCATTGTCAAGAATATATACTTATCAGCAGAGCTGATAAATAGTGGGAAAGGGTGTGAAAATTGAAACTCTTTGTATACTTGCACAGAAGAAAGCATACAGAATTTCGACGACGGACAAAACATAATGTCTAATCATTAAAATGACAGAGTGATTTGCTCAAATGACAGTTATGAAACTTAGCTTCTAAGTTTCTAACATTAACGTTAAAAGTATTGTTCTTGGCGACAAAACAATCAGTCACACTCATCACAGTATACACTGTATACTATACAGGGTGATGCCAAGCAATTTTTAACGGAACACTGAAAACCTAAACTGTTGAATTTGAACATTTAAAATTTGATAAAAATTTGATAGTCAAAAGTTGGTAATAGCATGTATGTATTTTTACTTACGGTAGGGTATATACGACAAAAGAAATATTCTGCTCAATACGAAGGTCAAAGAGTTAACTAGACGACTTTTTTTGAAAACATAAATATCGCTAGCAGTTTACACAGTTAAATATAGAATTCAATTACATCGAAAATAACGTCCCTATAAAAAATCTTTCGACTAGACGAGTTCCATTGCAGCTATTATCCCCATTTTATGACGAAGCGTCATAAAATTCACGTTTGTAAGAGAATAGAAAATGGAAGGCATAACATTATCTTACAAATACATCAGCTAACTACTGGTTTAAATTTCAAGCAATGTCAAGGTTGATTCAATAAAAAAAATTGTGAACTTTGGACAGGTTATGGATGACTGACTCAAAATACTATAATGAAAATCGAGGGCCAATTTTACGAATCCAAGGCCGGAAAATAGAAGCAATTCTGACGTATAAAGAATTTCTGAAGTTGGATGAAGATGGAGATCCAATTGAATGTGAGATGGAAGATTATAGTGAATTTTACCCGGAAGTTGAAGATCTATTTGTGTATGACGAAATGGAGCCATTCGCAACGACTACTAGTAAGATTCTTTCAACAAAACCTTTACAAAGTCATTTTATTTTTCATTCACTAAAAGTTTCTTGCTCTTCAATAAAAATCTAATATCACTAGGCAGATTTCTACAGTAGTGTGTGTAGTGTGTACCAAAAACTTTTGTCGTATACTCCAAGAAAACCTTTTTTTAGTTTTAAAAATACTCGACTGGATAATTGTACTTCTACCGCCCATCTATTGTAATAACAAGCCGATTTGTTTCTTTTCATTGCAGGATGCAAACAGGTTAAACATGTCACAATAAAAAACGAAGGCACGTCCGCAGTTCGGTATCAATGGCTCCGAGCACCGCCAACCCGAGCTTTAAGACGAATTCTAGGACACCCTGGGAGTATTCTCAATTTGAAGAATCTCAAATCACCAAAAGAAAATCCATTTTTCTGGAAAGATACATCGTTTGAATTTCATTTCCGAGAATTACCTGGTGTCATTTTACCTGGTCAATCCGTTGAGGTATACAAAATTGACTAGAACTCGGATAACACAATCATTTCTATTCTGTTTGGATAGAAATTTAAAGTGCGATTTTGTTTGCAGTTTCCAATAATATTTCGTCCAAGAAGAACAGGATATTTTTATGAAAAAGTCTACTTGATGACCCATCCCCGTTTGAGTAACGAGGATGATAAAATTTTCAACCTTCGATTAGCAGGGATATGTATGGAACCTGACTGTCCGCTCCCTCATTCAAAACCTACAATGGTTTGCCATGATATTACACAACCTTATTTTACATTTCATTATGCTTTTATAAATAGTTTAAAAATAAAATCTGATTTTGAATTTCAGATGGGAAAAAAAGTTCTTGCAAGTGTGGAACAAATTTCTCGACAATTTAAAAGTAAAATGTTGTATCAAGAAAGCATGGATATTCTCAATTCTATTTTGGACAATGTTCTGTACGACAAGAAAGCACCAAAAAGTACTTTACCTTTCGGGTAAGAAATAAATACACTCCGAACCGTACATAATAAACAATGACTAAAAATTATGCGCTGCGAATAAAATGACTCATTCTTTTGCAAATATTACAGGAAAGTTACAGTAGAACAAATTTTCTACACTCACAATCGAGACTTACATTATCATTATGGCCCAGCAGAGAAATCTTTGGAGGTCGTCCGTGATTTAGTTCACCAACTTGTTCCCAAAGATCGTATTATTGGAAACGAAAATATTTGTCCTTTGTCCATAAAAGTAAATAAATATTCATTACAAAATTATCCATCAGTTAAATAAATTAAATTGCACTACAAACATGACGAAAACCAAAATACACAAACTTGTTTTTTAATTGTTTATAGAGCCTTTACTTTGAAATAGCTCGTCAACCTCCGGAAATTGAACATTTTTGGAATAATTATAAAACGCCAGAGACTGAAGAAAAACTCGAACAATTCACCGAATCAAACAGAGCCCTTTCCAAACCCCGAGTTTTCTCATGGCCCACAATAGGCAACAGAATCCACTCAAGTTGTTATACAACGATGGTCGCTGTCATGGATGAAATTGTTGCTCGCATCGAAAACATTGATTTCGATGCAAACAATGCGGACTTGGACAAAGTCCTCAGAACGGAAATCAAAGACAAACTCATCAAAAAGAAGAAGAAAGCAGAGAAACGTCGACTCAAAAATGAGAAGAAACAAAACATGGAACATGAACTCGCTGCTCAAAATAAACAAGGTGAAAAACAGGAAGAGGATACTCAAACTGGAAAACTTGAAAAGTCAATTAATGATTTAGAAAAAAGGGTACACATGAAATGCTGTCAAATCATATTTGTAATTTGACAGTAATTTGTACCATGTCCATGATTTGTACGTAGAATTTTCTTACACTATAGACATCATTTCCCGAGACGGCAGTGGAGACAGCTGAAATTATACAACCATTACAGAAAAAAACGTCTTCTAAAATGAGTCTAAAGCATGGTGGTGGTGACACAACAGAACTGGCATCTCAACTAGGCGAAGAATTTGATGGCGAAGAGAGTGAATTGAAATATTTTGAAAGAATGTCGAAAAATGAAATATCTGAAGAAGAAATCGTGGCAGAGCTCGCAGAGTTGAAAGCTCGGAAAGTAAAACAAGGAAAGCGAGTTCTCTTTGAAACTCTATTTGGTTGTGGTGTGGAGCGGATGATGAGTGTTGTGGATTCCTTCCGAAACTCGTATGATTACAAAGGCTCAGATGTCATTCGGAAACCTGAAACACCTACATGCTCAAAGCACTAAAGAGTCTCTCACCACATACTCAAATGTATACATTATATAGAGTAGAGTACTGTACAACATCAAACCAAGATAACATTCATAAAAAATATCTATAGATATCAGCATTATTATTGTTGTGGATTTATTTGACAGTCCGCCAAAAATAATTGTTGATTTGTCATTTTTTCTCTATGTGTAGTTTATTGTTAACTTGAAATAAAAGACTTTCACTAAAAACAAGTATAAATTCCAGTATAGGTAGATTCCCATCAAAATCCATAAGTTTGTGGGCCTATACTCATGCTCCAAAGTGATACCGTAGAATGTAGATGATCTTATTGGGTATAAATGTATACGACGAATGTTCAATTCTCCCGTTCGTAAATTAAGAATTGGCAATAACTCAGCCCATTTTATTGCATGACCATACGGTTCCATGTCTAGCTCATTTCCTCATCATACCAAGAAAGAACCAACAATAATCATGTTATCATGAAATGGCTCAAATCGATATAATTTGCCCTCGAATTTGGATTTGAAAAGCAAGCGACAAGGTAGAGAAAATTCTGCGTGCATGCAAGTCTTCACGACAACTATGTATACTATTGTATACTCTCGAACTTGAAGCTTTAAATCATCTGCATAATTCACAATAAAATCCACACGTAAACTTCTTCATACATTTTTCTCTTTCTCTTTTTTTTTGTATTCGTTTTTCTTTTGAGTATTATTTTCTACGTTGTATCCTTTCTGGTTTGCAAATAATAACTACGGAATTCATCAATTTTGTAAAATGCCAATGTGGATTGCCAACGAAGAATGTATTAGCTCTCTTATGTCAATTCAGACAGTTTGAATTGAAGTGTATGTATGAGTATTTTGCCTTTGTACATTACAGAAACCCACTCTCGTTTCGTTTTCAAAATTTCAATTATGCACCAAGGTGTATGCGCGTATTGTAGATTGTAACCGATTGTGAATAAAACTCCTGTGTGTGTGGGCACCCACAGTCCCTGGACAAATTACATGCAAAGAGTCCATGAAAATGTGTAAACTGTGACACGAAATTAGAAAAAGACGTTTTTTGCTGTTGTGACTGAAGTAGGAGCATCGGGTCATGGGTCATATAATTTCTAGACAGCAGTGAACCTGTCTCAAGTTTTCAGTAAAGAAATTTCATTAACTTTTGCAATGGAAATTTTCCAGCAAGCTTTCAAACATCTGCTGACACACGAAATCGGAAAAAAATTATCTGGATAATTTTGTCCACTACGAATTTTTGTTCTAATTTCGTGTGTCACAGTTTAATGTTATTTACTTAAAGATACTCTTGCCTCTTCCTATACTCATGGACAAGGACTTGTTTCGTACAAAGTCGTGAGCACTGCGTATGTCTATTGCTTGCTTTCGATTAAATGATTCGTGCTTCCAATTTCCAGGCGAGCACTTAGACTAATAATATATAAGAACCGACAGCACTAGAAGTATGAAAGAAATATCAAGTGGCAATTTAGAATTTCCAGGGTTTAATATTTAGTAAGTACAATCATTTGGCATGTTGGAGAAACGTAGATGATGGACAAACGAACTTGTCAACATTAGGCATCAAAAATTCGGCAACTTTCTTTTTCTAGGACAAGGTTAAAATAGTGTGTGCAGACTACCTACATGCGTTATATGTAATGGCAATGGCTGTGGAAAAACCTTCCTTGAAGGGACAGCTAAAATGTTCGAATTTATCTTTTATACATTCTTGGAAAATTCTGCTCCAGAAAAATTCCTGTCAAGTCTATTGCCCAAATTAAATACACTCGAGAAAACTTTTTTTTTTTGCCTGAAACCATTAAACGCGAGTGTGCACACTCTGAAACATGTTTTTGTAATATCAATAAAATTACAAAAACTGCAAATTATATACCTTTATCAATGATTTATTACTTACTAAATAATTCACTTTTAAGAGCTGTCAATACACATAACGTTAGAAGCTGCAACAGCAAAAACTATTCAATTCTTTGACCTTCACTCAATTTCCTTGTTAGCTTGTCATCAAATTGCTGGAATACGTACAAAATCAAGGCCCTATATCCCCTTTTTTTCGTCGGCTGCCTCTAGTGGAGAGGGGCGCATTGGATGGGGATGTAGGGCCTTGATCGTGACCGCCTCTGATAAATTGCAAATACTTTCTCATAAACATATTATTATTAGCACAATCTAATCAAAACTATAAATACTATAGCATCTTTTATCAAACTCATCGAGATCGTAACTCATTCATGTACGTACTATCAAAATTTTAGCACAATGAGAATTGTTTTTATTTGACTGCTATTGCTACTTCCTGGCGACTTCATTTTCATTTGAAGGCAAACAGCAATTAATTTACTAAGAGTACAACATGTAATATTACACGTTTACAAGCATAAATTATGCATAACACATATTTCCGAGTAAAACAATAAACGACCATTATTCTCCTTATCTTCAAACGAAATGAGGAGACCTTTCTACAAAGGATTGACGTCTAGACAAAATATTTACTTCAATTTGAAGTCATTCTACAACTGAATCTTATTTTTTCATTGTACGTTGAAAACACGTTTTATAACTGACACACACACCTGACTAGCACTTTACTTGCCGTCAAAATATTTTCAAATTATTTACTCGACTCCCGAAAATATCTATAATGCATTATCTACAAAACAACTTCCTTTCAAAAGATACATTGAAACTTGATCGAGTGAACCATCTAAATAAATTCTCCAACGAGAAATATTATAATTGATAATTACTCTTACTGCGATTATTCACTTGTTAAAAAATCTAAATGAATATTTCTTATCACAGACGTTCAAAATTATTCATCATGCAGATCATCTGAGAGACGTGATAACATGAAAAAAGCATGAAGGAAAGATGTACTGAAGTATGTTTTCTGAATAATATACAATCTTGAGAAATGAGATTTTATCTGTCGGTTCTTCCAACTGAAACTTGAGACATGTTATCATCATTGGATACAAATTCTGTTACACATACGTAATAGGCGTAATACGTATATATCTTCCACAAAATGTGTAATTTATGTTATGATAAACGCATGCTGCTTAAAAGTTGATACTATAAAAATATGCAACTTTAAACCTGATCAAATGACGAAGAACAGACACCTATTCCCTGTGCTCTATATTGAACAAAAATGACTCGAGTATTAGTTGAAATGATGAAAAGTTTAACTTTAGAGCGCGTGCTATAGTACTGAGAAAAGAAGACGAGATGAGTGTATGGTGGAGTATTGATGAGTGGAAAACCTTAACGTAAATTTACTAAAACGTATATACAGCAAACGTTTTGTAATGATATCACCGTCCCATCTTACACGTCAATACCAATGTATATAGCCGTGATGGTCAGTTTCACACTATATTATGATATCTACGCTACGCCATGGTAATGGTGACAGAAACATTAGTCACTTCTCAAGTTTCAAGATATTCTCAGAGTATTAAAATTAGTCTTCTCTGAAATATACGCATACAACAACTATTACATAAAACGAGCAGTAAAATATTTAGTAAAGACGTCACGAGCTCTTATTTTCGTAAATAACATGTGAGTGCTCAAACATTCGTCTTGTCAACTGAGTATATATCAGATCAGATGACGATGAAAAGTCCATTCATCTTTTCTTATCCGCTCTCCTAATTACATAGTACCCGAGTACATTTATTTTACACCAGAGAGAAAAGCAAATAATAAAATCAGCCTTGGTTCATTCGAGTAGCAGGTCAGCCTTTCGTTTTGAAAATAAAAAAACATACGCCTATCTTGGAAACATTTCAATTACTCTTTGATTTGTTTTCAAATGAACGAAAATTTATGGATGCATTTATCGAACACCATCTTAAATCTTCCAACTCTGAACTCTGAAAAACTAAGGTGACATTCCAAGTGTAATAATTTTTAACATCTTTTTGATTGCCTGCACTTGTGCAGAGTCTTGTTCCTATCGACATCCTCTATAGACTCGAGAGTTTAAAATGACAAGAACTCGTACTCATACTTGTTGAATGGACAACACACAGTAGCAATTGACATTCTTAAACGATCGAATCTCATCAATGGCACTCTATTTTAAGCTGGCGAGATCGATAAAAATCCGTCGACATAAATATATATTGTGTGTGTACGAATCGTATACACACAAGTACGATATACGATTCTGCCATAGGATATAATATGTGAAGGTTTATTTAAAATTAGATGTTTATTAATTTAGTTCTCTGGTTCACATTGTACTTGTGTGTTTAATTCTAATCGCAACCTCGAAAATCTAATTAAGTTTTAGTACTACACGAAAATTTTATAAATAGCTACCACATGGATGTATCCCTATTCCCTAGTATTCCCTACATACCGATAGTACTATGTGCACGTATCCTTCGGCTATGTTTGAATTTAATTCCACCATTAAAGTATAAGCTACAATAAAGCAACAAGTAAAAATAGACGACAATGGATTGTCATAGATCTATTATTATATCATAGATCTATGATATAAATTATATCTTTTAATATGCTCAGAATCTTAAATTTTATAGTGCGTGTAAAATTCCTGTCTATTTTCCCGTAATATAAAAATTATATTTTCATTGACACAATTTTTTTGAAGAAAGGCTGACATTTACAAAGCTTTACTAGAGATATTAGTTGAGCCAGTGAGACTCAAAGTAAACCGAGTTAAAATGTGTGTAGATCATAGATGGTATAGAAAATGAAATAAATTTCACAGCCGAGTAATTCAAGAGATTTAATGAATATCGTCGTCTAATATGCAAAACCTCGTAACTTTTTTCGGCCCCGGACGATGGATTTTGTTCTGTACACATAAGAGTTTATACGGACGCACTGATAAATTCACCGTCCGGGGCCAAAAAAAGTTTCGAGGTTTTGCATGTTAGACGACGATATAAGTATGTACAATATACGTACATTGTATATACTATACTATATACTATATACTATAATATATACTATATATAATGCATATATCAAGAGAACCGTTAGTCGAACGATTAGTTTGAGTTATTATAAGACATCTTTATTGTTAGACACTTGAAAGGAGCCAATCGATACAAGAGACATGCAGAGCGAGAGAGACAAGCTTGTGCCAGTGCGTATTTTTTAGTTTTCCAAAATTTCAAATCCATATCCAACTATAGTTGAAACTAGGATTAGAGAATTTGAGAGTAGATAAAATAAGTACAAGTACAAGTAATGAATGGGATTCTATTTCTCAAGACTCAACTTGGAAGAAAATGAAGGAAATAAGTCCTTAATTCTCTGAAAATTTAATGTGGACATTAAATATTGATTGAACTGTCCTCCTATAAAAATAAACAAATCAACTGACGCCCTCCAATTTTTACTTAAACTTTTGGATCTGTTTTTTCTTCTTCAAAACTTGACAGAATATCCAATCTAACGTAGATTGATAATTTCTGTAAATATACTCACAGCAGCAGAGTTTTCCCGTCATATGTCAGAATCAACCCTAACATTGGACTTCAAATTCTTGTATTTCGAGAGTACTATTACTTAGATACGATTACGGTCAGAATACTCATATTTGCTGACTTGTATATATGAACTCTCGAAAAAAATTGTATGTTATATTGTGCACGTCACAACTCCCAACGTGTGTAAGCTTATGATTTCATAAATTTTCGCTGATGTCAACCTGTATGTCGTTGACGATATTTACTTTTCGTCAAATTATTGCCACTCCGTATGATGTAGTGTGCTTTCAATGCGAATTATTAATACCGGTTCCTAAAAACTACTTATAAATTTGTACTACGTGCACACGAAACTTTTTGTTGCCTTTTCTTTTAAAGTGATTTTTATTCGAAAGATTTAAATAAATCTTACAGACACGAAGGAATAGAAGAAAATAAATTTCCGTTACTTTTTCATAAAAACAAACGGCTTCAGTTAAAAACTTAATGTTAACTCGTAATCACATGCACACAATATACTTATGCGAAGTTGTTGACTGTCGATTTGATGTAAATACTGTATTCTGAAAATATGTTTACATTATGCCGATTATGCATATAGTATTATCAATAATTATTTATACTTTTCATAAGACAGAAAAACATTTGGAATGTTTTTGGTCGACACCCTTGAAAATATTACATTTCTTTTATAAATACACAGAATAATCTGAATAATGTAGTTAGTTGGAAAGAAAATATTTCCAAGGTTTTTGTTTGGTGTAGTATGGAAAAAATGTAAAGACTTGCGTTTCATATATATATAATTTCCCAGATCTAAAGTTCTCAAACTGAAGGTTAATGTACGTTCATAATGCATAATAATACAGTACTCAAAATACATGGAAATATGTTAAACGAACAGGAAGTTTGATAGAAAGAATTGATCATTCCAAAGCATGTTGATTGGAAAAGATATACAGAACCTCATTTACAATTTACAGTTGTTCATTACCAATCCAATGCATACAACTAAAGCAATACAATAACTAAATCGATATTAAAATTTCTACCAAACACGAGTACGTACTACGTATAACAACAATAATTTGAATGCAGAGTGAAAAAAAAGTTTCTAGTAATAATAGTTGTGCTTCCAACTTGAGAATAATATAACATAACATGAAAAACATGATTGAACCGAACACGAAATTACCTACATACTTTACCTACATTCTATACACACATATTTCAAAGTTGCTCTGGAGGAAGAAATCATGTGAGTCAGACAACCAGAGAAGCAGACAATATGTATGGAATATATGGATACATACATATTAATCGTAGAAAAAACAGCATGCCCACTGAATTCGAGCGAAAACAATGGTCACATTAGTTATTACGTGTGATATTCATGTTGGCAAATCATTGTTTAATGCACTAATTTGCTTCGTAGGGACCTTTTTTTTCCAAATAATTGCGCTTGTCAAATGAGCTTGCTAACATGCAACTTTTCTAAACACATTTGATAACGCCCCACGATTTCCTCTTCAATTTGAAAAGTCACCATCTCTCTCCATGTCTCCTCCTGCCTCTTGAAATAATCTTTGTCTTATGATTTATAACCGGGCCAAGAAAATGACAAAAAAAAGTTTCAATGACCTTGCATTTGGTGAACTGCGCAATCCAAACGTTTTTATTATTATTATTATTATTTATTTTGAATGTATTTTACATGTGAAAAATCGCTACACAATGGTTTACTGATGCACAATACTTTACTTACTTTCATGAAAACTGACGAGAAAGTTGCCAAGTATTGTTCTCGTTTATTTTTATGGGAACCTAATTGTAATAATTACAAATATTTAGACGCCAACAGTGTTAAATTATGACTAACCAAAATTACGTTTTCATACTGTAAAATAGAGATCAAAAACCCCGAATGTAGTAATGAAATTGAATAAAACTGTTCTATCCCCATGGGTTGAAACTTTTAACTTGAATGAAAGGGTTTGAAATGTGGACTGTGCATGCGATAGGCAATGGATTATTATTATAATATATTGTAAGCATAATGTTTTTATGTGTGTCTTGTAAAATGAAATTGAAGATACTCTAAACAAACGATAAGTAATAAATTGAGCATTAGCCTACTTTAACTTTTAAAAAAGGGCATCATCAAAATAATTTTGCATACTATACATGCGTGGACGTATGTATACACACATTTTACCTCGGGCAGGAAAGCCAATTAAAATGCCATAAAATTTTTGAGGAAACTTTAAACCAGCACGTAGGACTTTTAAATGTGAATTCTTATGACACCGTGTAGCCATTCTACACAGTGTTACCTACTGTGCAATACTGTGTATGTATAAAATAATATACAGAATTACTGGGTCTAATGGAAGATTCAGTCGTTTTCTGTTTATACTTCCTTTATATTCGACAGAAACCAAGATGGAGATAGGTCATAGCCTATGACTCATAGTGTTGATAGAAAAAAGTGCGAAATTAAAAAAGAAGGTTAGACCTGCTAATTCAATTCTCCGTTTCTCACTTAGTGACTGGATAGAAGATATACTAAGATGTTACTTTGAATCTTCATAGCAGCATAAATCTTGGGATTAGATACATGAAGGCAACGAAAAACAAAAAAAATATTAGTAGTACTAATACATTATACTGACATCAGTCTCATTCTCTTTGCATAAAGTCTATTATTCACATTCTAATGCTGCAGTTGCACGTCGTAAACCTCCTGAACTTTTTAGTACAACTTTACTGATCTTTGACTCATTTTGTAATGAGCAAAAGAAATTGTACAAAAAATGTATAAATATTACAACAAAAGGAACACAACATGTAACTGGTAACTATACGAAACTCATATATATTATGAATACTAAAAAACAAAACATTTCCCTTTTTTATCCATTTCAAATGATAATAAACGGATCTGTATACCTAATCACAATTCACAATGACCAGTCAAACTTTACTGTGTGATTTAAGATGCCAGTGGGGATTTGGCTCATTCTGACTTTTTCTCAACAGAGTCAAACATGATATAGGGAAACATCCTATATTATCCCCAGCTCTTTTTCCTTTTGCATTCGCAGACGTGTACTTATAAATTATGTATCAAACTGTAGGATTCGTTCTGTTTTCAAAGTTTTTGTATCTTGTCATCAGGACAAAAGAAATATAAAACAATGGGATTGGAATTACGATTGCAAATAAAATAAACTGATCTCATATAATTTAGAATCCAACACATGTACATATGGCATATACTGGTGTACTCTAAACCATGTCCCCTTTGCGGTTACAGGAAGGAATGTTTATTATATTATCATTAATATAATTTTTATCCAGTTGTATTAGAAGCGCATAGCGCTAATACTTTTGTATTTCGTACATCATCTCAGTTATATAATTTTTTCGTACGCAAGTAATGCGCACTGAGAGAGTATTAAATTTCATGCTTTGTCCATCTACAATAATATAAATACCATGTAATACAAGTAACATTGAAAAGCAGATCGAAGAGAGAACTACAGAGAAGACGCCCTTCTCTCTCTCTATATCTCTCTATCTCTCTCTGTGGCTTGCAATTTACAATTGAATGGTGTATTCAGCACACCCTGTCCATCACGTACAAGCAGAAAATAATCCTAGAAAACTTGACCTTTGCGAAAAACTTGCCTTGCAACTTTGAACAGTCAGCCCAACACACCACAAACATACACAACTCATTAAACTCGGCTGTAGTATGCAGTAATCTTTCACTATATAAACTTTTTATACTCTCCCGTATTATTCATTTCATGGTGTAAAGTTGCATTCACATCTCTGTGTACAATTATGATTCTATACAGACATATGGATTGTACCAACATATACATACATGCACACAAACACAGCTATCAAAATTTGGACCATTTTCCCGATACATATTGTAGCTGACTGTATCCATACATATAATGTACGGATACTCTTGTACTTAAAAATTTAGGCTTGAATTTAAATATATTTATCAAATACAATACAACTCTACCATTGCAGATTGCAGGATATTCTGTATTCAATCGAATACGAACATAAGGAGAAATTATTATACAAGATTTAATCCACTTATGAAATGTTAAGTACACACACAACCCTGAAACGCCTCAAAGAAGTAACAGTAACATACTGCATGTTTGTACCAAACTCAAATCAGTGTATGTGTATGTGTGTTAGTCGACTTGCTAATTCTGCAGAATTAGTTAAATCTTTGCACGAACTGTGCAGTGTACTATTTCATAAGAAAACACCAATCACAAAACTATATTCCTCAACTGCATAATGTAATGTTATATGATATTATAAAATAAAATGTGATATAAAAATTCTTAATAGATACGTCCGAGGAACCAGCGTGGAAATGGTCAAATATATATATATATGCCATATGGGTATATACTACTATATACAAATTTCATTAATTTTTATCATACCTAAAGTTAGCCATCTCATTTCCGAAGTCAGCAAATTGACTGTATACTCTCATTTCGTATTGTTTATTACATTACAAAATAAATATGAAATGGTGATTTACATGTACATTACATCAAAATCTCTATCATCGTCAGTTCAATTGTCCAAGTGTGGTCACACATGTTCAAATTCAAAAGTTATTAGGAACGGTAGACAGTATTGAACGATCCAATGACTCATTCTTTAAATTTTCTTTCATCGACCATTGCAATACCATCATCGACTCTACAATTTTAATTTAACAATCTTGAGAATCACGCAATAGCGCTCATACCGTACGTTATAACGCTGACTGAAGTGAGTAGGTAATCATTTCACTTCCATGTAAAATAATATTATCATATTAATATTCTGGAATAGCTAATACTCAATTTAACTTTTCTTAACTCGATTCTTTGCATGTGGTCCCAGGCCCCAAACTCACATTTTCTTTCCAAAATGCATGCAACTTTACATTTTCTTCGAAGTTATTGTTGGCCATGCTAATTTCTTTAATAATTCATATTGCAAATGAAAAAATATGCATATATCATCAATACATAGATTGCACAATTTCTATTAAAATATTAATATTATTGTTATTATTTCTAATGCAATCGAAAGTTCATCTCGATTACTACTCCCTACACACAATGCCACAATTGCAAGGGTCTCAACCAAAACTATAATAAAAAAGGATATCTTATTTTGACAAGGCAACACGTGCCAGGAACGTTTTACAATTTGAATATTTAAATGATAACACAACTTCAATGCAGTTACGTATAATCACATTAAAATTCCTTTTTTCTAATCAAAGACCAATCTCTTTTGGCAGTATTAACTATTGTGAGTAGTTTGAAGATATTTGTCATTTCATACTTGATACTCTCACTCGACGAATGAATATAGCCACAACTTCGATGACATAATTGAATCGAACAGGTTTTATTTTATCAATTTCATTGCAAATTGTTAATACTTGGACGGCATGTCGTAAAATGTGTATGACTTCAGTTTTTCTTTCCATTTTAGAATTTGCAATCGAAATCGAATGTGGAATATGGACTCTCTCATCGATGCATAATATTGAATATATACAGGCGGAGAATGATATGGGAAAATGAAACTGTTTTGTTGTAATCTATACTTGATACTTAATTTGAAATAGTTGAGGGCGGCATAGAATGTAATGGAATGATAAGACATGGACGATAGATTTTTATGCATGTGTAGTGTATGATCCACATTCTATATATTAAATATGTACTAAATATATGCTCGTTTTCAATCCTAATTAATATAAAAATAATAGACAGCAACGCTAACATCTGGCAGATGTATCTATACATAAATATGTTTGTGTGTGTGTGTAAAAACGGTTTTGCACAGCTCATTCAGCCACACTAGAGGACGACGTCACGAATGTAAAAATCTGCAGTCCACACACATCAATAGCGAACATTGCCAAACACACCCAATTTTTTCACTTGAACTAATAATTGAAAGAGCACAAAGAGCTGTCATGCAGTCATAAGCGACACTCCAAGATGAATTCACATAATGAATTAGAATTACAAATGATCTCTTTGTTCTTCCACTTAAGCAATTTACAACCAACTAATAGCTATTTCCTCTTGAAAATGGCAAAACAGAATAGCGATACTTTGCCTCATTGTCCTCTGCATACTTTAGCTAAAACTGTGAACGTATGAGCCATTGCTTTCATATTCATAGTGCTGACAGCCCAATGTATGCATATAAAGGACGAACAAATGATTCAGAAGTTTTTGGTCAAAGATGAAATCTGATGATGAATTTTGTAAACGAGGTTATCATATAAAAAAAGAAGATACACATCCAAAAATGTCAACAGTTTTGACTATAATTTCTGTAGCTTTCGATTCCGCAGTGTTCAAAGAGTTTACACTCACACTTTAATAAATACAATTTCATTCTTGTATCAAGTATATAGACATTTTAGTGCAACATGTTTTTACAAAACATTTTAAACACTGCCTGCACTATTCATCGTCATCAGAGATAACATTTCATATTTATTTTTACTTTTAAATTCATTCACAGAAAAGGTTGCATCATAAACATGCAGTATATGTACAGCAGCACACTTTTTGAATAGGTATATAGTTATTTATTCAGAAACGCCAGTTCTCTGTAAAGCAGCTCTTTTAGAGTTGAATATATATAGTAGATTAATAGACGAAGAGACGATGAGGTAGATTCGAGTCTAACTGTTAGACAAATCATCGAAAATCTCTCTGTATTGCACATTTTTTATACATATATTCGTTGAATTTCTTACTATCCAAGGGGAGCGGAAAACAGAAAGACTGAAAATGTGCACTTCTGCATGTGAAAGAAAAAGAAATGTTAAAAAATAAATCTGTGTACATACGACCAAATACTCTTTCCTTTTAAGAGTCTAAATTCTGAATGTCAACACCTTCGTGTGATCTGATGTGTGTGTTTGGGGTCGACGTTGGCCCAATATCCTTTGACTATTGACGACCAAAATGTATGTAGGTATACGTAGATATACAAAACCACAGATTTAGCTAGAAAAGAGGGTCACGAATGGAAATTTCTCTAACACACTGCACGACTCAATGTTTGTATCTGCTTGAACTTGCTTTGCAGTAATCCATAATAATTATGTTACATACATTTGTATACATATGCAAAGTCGACATCCCCAATGTGTACGTACGGTCATACGTGAAGCTTAAACAAATAAATAAATTGTGTGAAAATTAAATAGATCTCCATTTCAAAGTAAATGAAAAAATAAGCTTGTCTCGACTTCATGAAATACATGGTTCGAAACTTACTCAATACCGTTAAAACTTTAAGGCCCCAAGCGTGCACTACTATATATTTTTGAAGCACAAGCACGTGTATACATATATCAAGTTGACTTTTTTACTTTCTTCTGTTAATAACAAGTTCATTCCATTTTTGGCTATGTCTATGTATCAATGACTAAATAAATCCTCCAGAAATAACAAAAAAGCTGTGTAACTTATGACTATTCTTACAGACCGACTTACAAATCTCCAAATTGAAACTTTTCTCTATCACCCTCGTGTGTTCTGTGTCTCTTCCCTCGGCACTCTTTTCATTTGAGAAAGCTCAGATGCAATGCTGTATTCCTCCCATTCTTTCATCCTAAACCTACATGTAGTCAAACTAAAAAAGAAAAAACCAACCTCCGTTCTTCAATTTATATCCCAATGAATGTCATAGGAATGCATACAATGAAATAGTAAACTACAAACTACGTACACGCATGGACACACACGATTCTCCTGTAGAATCTTGAAAAAATCTCCAAGAAATACTCGTATATGGAGTTGTGAATAGAAAAACGGGTCATAGACGTCGATCTAGATTAAGAGGGATTTGAGTTTGAATGTCGAG
>JAIUND010001587.1:0-32869 GCA_034699125.1 Gisinianus flammeolus | reverse complement strand
AAATGATTTGCTTTCTATATACGCGATGGTTTATTCAAATATTATTATATGAATACTTCACAATGAAGTCATTTATACTTCTCAGTCCATGGTCAGGTCGATGTAAATACTTATTATAAACCACACAATTAAAACTTTATTTTAATTGTGTGGTTTATAATAAGTAAGTATTTTAAAAATACGCACTCTGCATGTTGCATACAAAAGCAAGCCAAGTATATTAAACAGGAGCCTTATAAAATTATAACATAATTTTATATATTATATACAATGTATATATGTACTTAACGAAAAGAATATTATATTCTTTTGTTCAATTTTCTATCAAAGAATCACAATTCGAATCAAAATGATATTATTGATTATGAAAAAGTTGTATACATATAAAGTACTTAAGCGGACTTTTTTTGTAACAGCGCTAAAACAATATTAAAACAAATTGACTTTCAGCGAGTGGCCACTCACTCACCACTCACTCGTGAACCCGAAAAATCTGACCCACTCACTTGCAACTCACTTGCAAGATCCAAAAAAAATTTCCACTCACTTACCACTCACTTGCAGATCAAAAAAATCGGCGGCCACTCATTTCCACTTGCAGTGTGAGTGGCTTTCAAGTGAGTATTTACAAGTGAGTTAAATAACTCACTCACTTACGACAATTTTTGCGAGTGACGAGTGAGTATTAGTTACACTGTATCAGAGAGTACAAAATGAAGTCTATATAAATACAAACTTATTTAATACACAAATGCGAGCCAAAATTAATTTCAATTCTTACCATTTGTGTCCTTTACAGCTGTTTGCATCCTCATTTTGAGTGTATAAATCACAATTCTTATTAATCTGCGGAAACAAAACGCACACAATGATATCATTTTAAAAAAATCCAGATTTATTCTTTTAGAAACTAAAGTACCAGTAACTACTTTCTCAAGACAAATGAACTTCGAGAACTTACACTATAGTTAGTCAAATGCATAAAACGATCCCCCACTCTTTTTGAATCGTGAGAATATTTAACTGGAGCAAATCTAACGAGTCCATCATCATACAAGTAGATCCTAAGAGGATGAAAACTGGTGACTAAAACGTACAGCTGAAATTTTCAAACATGTTTACATCATTATATTGATCGATTGATGTATGTAAAACTTACATTGTAAGTATTGAAGTACAGGAATATTGAATCTTACCCTTAGATCAAATTTACGATCATTAATGAGCAATGGATTTTTAATATATTGCTGAACAATCATGGGACGTTTCTTGGGTACTTGATTCCATTTATTTATAACACGAATCCCTGTGCCACGTGCTCCAGCAGGCTATCAATACAAAAATAAATTTGTATTAGAATAATAGAAAGGGCCGAAAATGCAATGAATGCAATTTCATTCTAATGACCAGAATTACATTATGTAACACTTACGGGTTTGACAATCCACATTCCACCCCTGGATTCACCAGCATCCCACGCATTTTTCAATTGCTTCATATCATGAGGCAAAATATAAGTTCTTGGAAGAAATCCGTATTGAGCCTTACCATACTTTAACATGAACCTATAGATATTTTTCCAAAGACGGTCCTTCCTACCCAGTTGGAAAGTTCCTGGAAGATGGTTTAACTTTTGATTCGGCTAAAAATGAACAAATGAATGTAGGTATTAACATCACATGTACGTACTTACTACTACTTACACATTATTTTCTGTTCAAATAATTTCACAAAAATTCTTCCAGTTTTGTTTTACATATGATGTTTACCTTCAATGTCGAACGAAACATAGCAGCCTACAGGGAATTCAGACAAATCATTGTTAGTCATTTTGTCGTCGGATTCACATTAGTATATCATAAAGTTTGTAGGTATTATAAACTATATATATAAATCTTTACCTTCATGTGCTTTCCCCACTGTCCTCCCCATTCTGTTGTTTTCTTCAATAATCGAAATCCTAAATAAATAAAACATGTTGTAAATATTTACAAACAAGTCATCAACATATTTCAATAGTGCTAAAGCACACAGCACACCAAGTCGAGTAATTATAATAACAATTTGGCGTACCTGAGTTCCCCACAGTTTTTCTAATGACAACAGGCGTGATGGTCGACATACGCCACTTGAGATGTTTTCTAATTTCAGAGGGCAAAGTTTCGGATTTCTCATCGTGCAAACAAAAGTTGATGTAGGGTGGTACAAAAGGGAAGTAAGATGGGCGAATCGGGGGCACAATTTTTCTAACTATATTTGGCAAGGTTATATCAGTGGAAGTTGAAGCATCATCCTCAATGGCTTCATCTCCAGATAGTTGTTGTTTGAGACAAGCTGCTGCATCCTCGTTGTCACCACTTCCATCAGATTCAGAATCTTCATCCTCTTCTTCCTCATCCGACTCATTCACATCCTTTCCCATGGTAGTTGCATTTTGCTTGGGATTTTGAACGGATTTAATAATTGTATATCCATATGATGGTGATCCATGCTTTTTGCTACTACTTCGTCCAGGTGATCTGATTCCCCTAGCAGTTGGAACTCTTGGTCCTTTGAATCTGGGCACAGAGCGTGAAGGTGAAATTCGAACTCCCTCTAATGTTGCACTAACTGAAGATGCTGAAGATGAAGATGAGACAACACCTCCAGACATTTGAACACTTGTATATTCTTTACCCCCCCTGTAAATAAACAATTAAATAAAATTATGCATAAATCTCTTCAAGAATCTCTTTGACCTTCAATTTTGCTACCGAATGGGAAATTCATATTTTTACGTTATGTAAACTTACAAATTCAAATTTAGAACTACTAAAAAACTATAGGAAGAAAATTTCTCACTTTTCTTCTCTTTTACTATTAGATAGAGTAGTAGTATAGTATAGTCTACGAATATATATATTAAATGTTTATTTAATGTGTAAAATAAAACTTTTGAAGAAGAAAAGACATGCTGTTGTGATAAACCTGTTTTCTATATTCTAAACAGCTCGAGTTTTTACGACATATTCTTCTTTTCTTTAGAGAATGAATTGAATGAGCAATCAAATAAGATTACTTCATTGAGTTTCAAAGAGAAAAAAAACCATGTGCTCGCTCTAAGCTACAAAAAAAAAATCAGCATGGGGCTTTGAGGCCAAGAGATGCCATCTCTAATGCTAATCTTGCAGTAACAATTCCCGCTTATAGCAATTAATTAAACACGATTTTTTTTGCTGATCAAGCAAGGATAATATATTAAAAATGATGAAGGCGTAAGTAAAGACAGTGCGTGATGACGATTCTTACAATATAGTTGAAGCTAGATTATGAGGAATGAATGAATAAAACTAGTATAGTACTAACCTGGGAAGACCAAAATTCGTCATTGGGATATTAGGTGCGAGATTAAAATGCGTGTCTTCGCTGCTACTTTGAGTAAAGACGATTTTTCCATGTGGACTCAAAAAACATTCTGAGGGTAAACTATAAGATTCCTCTTCATTCTCTCTCAATCCATACATGACTTTATTTCTATTTCTTAGGTGAGAAGGGTCCTTATCTGGAACATGAGAATATTCTTGAGCTGTCATTACATTTGTAGTTGTGCTTATAACGGAGGTTGAATTGTAACTTTCGGAAGACAAAGAAGAACTTGGTTCCAATGAATCAGAAGCTTTATTGGAAAGAGGAAAAAAAAACAACAACAATACATAATTTACATTCAAATTTCTTGATAAAAAGTCATACTTTACTTACAGTCTACAATGTATTTTACTCACTATACTTATTGGTGTACTTACATGGTATTGAGCCGAAATTGCATGCATGTTGCTGATTCTGACTAAGCTCTGAAACTCGAAGATTGGAAGATTCAGACGTTAAAGTTTGACAATCTCCAGAAGCTAATTTACTGAAATCCATAGTAGCATGAGCACTTTTAATAGGTGATACATCTCGTGATCTTTTATTGTGTAGATGTACCCGCATCTCTTCATCTGTCTCAGACTCACTCGCGGAATATCCTGAATTTAAATTATTTTCCGTATCACTTCTGACTCTCTTCCCTACAGCTGGCTGACCCCAACCCATGTCATCAAATGAAGGATAAGAGAATTCTTCAGGATGTAAAAAAGATGAGAAATTCGAGCTATGCGTGGTGGAAGTGGGTGAAAAAATATTTAAATTTCTTGCGCTCGTCTTGGCTAGTAGTAGTGGTGGTGGTAATTGCGTTATAAAATGTTGTTGCAATTGATGTTGTAGTTGCGGATTCCGACTATCAATAACTGCTGATGAGGATTTTTCCACCGACTTTATTGATGTTAAACCCGCCCCACGACTAGGAATCTCGTCAAGACCAGCTTCTCCACTCTTTCGATTTCTGTCATCTGCTAAATAAAATAAAAAATGCATTTCAATTAATAGATAATTCATAATTCGAATACTTGGTATATAGTCCATTGACACCTAGCCTCAAGTCTAAACAATGTAATGAGTTTTTCACCAAATGCTGTCGGTGGAGCTAGAATCCTATCAAAAAATGAAGGGACTTTATTAGGAGAAATATCTTCTTCATCTCCATGCATCATATGTTCTAACTGTCCAGGGTCAAAACGAGAAGTTGAGGAGGAATACACTTTTTTGTCCATAGAATGTTTATAATATAAAGGTCGGGATGATTTTGATGACACTTTCACACGACTCTGAGAGTATGTATTAGCTGTTAGTACAGGAAACAAAATATTGCTCGAGTACGATCCTTTCTTGATTACAATCTCACAGCCTTGGTAATCATGTTGGATTTTGTTTGTTCCAACACAATTACTACTATATTCTGAATTATTACTGCCTGCACTCATCGTAAATGGTTTTACATGTTGTTTCCATGTCATGTACAAAATCGAGTTAATTGTTCAAACAAAACTGTAGGCACAAAATATAATATAAATTAATAATTATTAACAATAATATCTCTTGAACAAAAGTATATATATTTGTATGACAAGAATTTTAATCCATCATAATACACCATGATTTATTTTTTCATACAACATTTACATGAGTAGACGGTCCGGCTCTAATTTAGAGTCTAAATTTTAGACTCTTCTTCTGTTTCATCTACATATACAAGATGAAAAGTAACGTAAAAAGATATTAGACGAATAGACTAAACTAAGTCATATATTATGAACCCTTCTTGAAATTTTTAAAATTTGCTATACTATACTTTGGTATAATTACCCGAGTAACAATTAAACATTCTCCAATTATGCATAACGATTTAACTGCATTGATAAGAATATGACTATAGATCTAGTCACTTGATTCTAGTGTGTATACTATGACTTGAATTCATCTATACTTGACCTGCTGTACAGACAGATTCTGACAGACAGATATAATAATTATAATCCTTTCATTCAAAAGTATCATCCATAATATTGAAAATGAATAGAGTAAACACAGGTAAGTACTTACGATTGATAAGAGTTGAACAGCATATTTGGGAAGGTCATGACACTCGACCATGACCAAATAAACTTCTTTTATTATATTCCATAATTGAATTATTTAAGTAGATGAGGATACTTATAGTTGTGTTAATTGTTTTAAAGATTTGAAAAAAAGTTTAAATACATATAATAATTAATAATAATAATAATATGAATGTTATGTTGAGTTGAAACAAGTTATACAAGAGTTTGGAATTTTAATTATAGACTATAATTTATAGTGTGCAAAGTGTTAACTTTAACAAAGTTGAGTCTTGATCGAAGTAATATTGTATTATTTGAAACTGGTCTAGCACACCGCCACAGAGGAATTATAATTTATTTATCTAATATAGAATCCTTAGTTAATTTATGAATAAAATTGGTCTTCACAATTAGCGTTAAACTTTTTTTTTTTACTAATATGAAATACTAAATGGATTTTTAGAAAAATTGGGAAATATAATAACCAGACGCCATTGCATTGAATGGCGAAGTGGGATTTCTTCAAAAAACCCAAATCGTCTCACTACTCTCAGCGTGTGTAACATGGGGTATAGTAGAGGATTTCTACAACATACAAAAAGTACCTGAATAAGTTTGGATGTATGTAATATTATTACCATTGCATTGGCATATAACATTCTGTATTATCCCTTTTTCGTCGTCCTCCCTGGTTCCCAATACTTAACCATTATAATACAGCATTGTGTGTGTATAGTTTACCCAACTTCCTCTTTCTTCTCCTCTGACTTATACTATATAAACTATACTATATTATAATCAAAAATTATACAGAGAATATAGAGACGAACTCACAAAAAACAGTGAGTTCTGTGTGTCTCTTCATATTCGAGAAATCATGTGCGTTGAAAGAAACCACAGTAAATATGTAGATACAAAATGAAAACAACAACAAGAAAGGAATATACGTGAGAAAATAATTAGAACAGAAATATCCCGTAAATATGAACTATTACCTAATTGAATGCGAATCTACAATATAGAATTCATAATAATAATAATAATAATAATGTGAATTTCATTTAGCATTCGATATGTACGCCCTCACCATGCAACAAAGACGAGCATAACCGTTTCTTGAGTCCGCCATCTTATTTCAGTACTTACTTACGTTGAAGGCAGTCAATCCTTATGATATGATTATGGTTAAGTGCTTGGTGTTGAAGAAATAAAATGATCTGTCGAGTTTAAAAATTTGTTTTAAAATAGAAGAAGCCATTTATTTTTTTATTAAATGAAACCACTTCCAAGTTTAAATTAGTCTTTTCATGGTAAAATACAATAATAATATATTTGGTAGTAATTTCAATATCATACACAGGTATCTATTTAATGATTACAATTTATAATAATAATAGGTAACATAGGATGTAATAGTGTAAGTTTTTTTCTGCTTTTCTCTATAAATACTTATTACTATTTTAAAGTATAATTGTGATAATAATAATAATAATAATATTATCATAGTGGCACATGTTGTCTTAAAATCTAAATTATTCAATAAAATTAAACGTTTGTCTTTAAGAAGTATTTGTAAATCAAAAAACATTTCCAAAAACCAGATGACTATATTTATTATTAACTTTATATTTTTTAAATATGTCCTTTTATTTGTCAAATTATAGTACATAAGTAGTATGTAGTAATAATAATAATATAAGATTTCTTTCCTTTTTGCACGTGTGTCAATAATGTTTTTTCCTCTGCAAAATTTGGATGTAGTATAATATAGTAATAGTAGTAATGATATATTACAGTTAGTTACATACATAACTATTGGTCATGCTGATGATGGATTACTTCTGCATTCAAAATATCCATTAACATTATTTACATTTAAACTTTACATTAATAAAACCTACATTGGGAGTTTAAGTACACATTATAATAATCTATCTAATTTGATAAAATTCATTCCACTAAAACTAACGACGGTAGACGCATATAGTCATCTTATATAGCTGCGGACGTTTTCCCTGATATTAAAATATTCAATAATTAATTTTTATACTTAAATAACAATTTTATGTACATATGTTCAAGTCTTAAATACGTACTTAAAGTTATACTTTGCTTCCAACTTTGTGTAACTCAAATGAAAAGAATAATCATTATATTGAATGACTTTGTGTATACATGCATACTTTTACGTACTTATACGATTAATCAAAGTTTCACATTGAAATTCTTTGGATATTTTTCTGACCAGCATATATTTTATGTATTCAATAATTTTTGAATGTACATTAATAACAATAAATTTAATACATTTATGTTTTATATAAAGTCGTGGTTGTAAAATTACTTCCAGCACGGGGGAAGCCCCGACCATTCACCTCGCCGAGTGTTGGTCGATTTCCGTTATTTTTTTTTAGACTTTTTAGACTTCGGGAGGTCAAACAATTTTTATTTGCAAAATTCTGCCCAGTTTCCCATGAACCGCCGTCCTCGATTCTGGATTGACCAACACTCAGGTGAATGGTAGGAGCTTCCCGTGGTGGAAGTAATTTTACAGCCAACTTTATGAAAGTTTAGAAGTTTATATATTATAGATTTATTTGATGTTACTTCATCATACCAATATAGAATCCGAACAGGAAGGAAAGAGCAGCACACATGTTTTGTTTGCCATGTCATTCATATTTTGTATGTACTTATCGTTTAATAGATACTTATATGGAGGATTCTTATACTCAAAAGTACAATATATAGTGATGACGAATTTTTGATTTAAATTTACATCTGACCGCAAGCGTCCATAGCACCTCGTTTACATAATGCTACACAACGAATTACAAACTTTTCTTTGAATAATTGTAGTTTCATATACTTGTAATTGTATTTTACTTACTTTTTAAAATGTGTGTACGTGTTTTAATTGAATTGAACGTTATCAGAGAGGAGTTATGGTTATAGATGAGAGAAAGGAATTACTTTTTCCTTGAGACAGATTTCAAGGAGACAATTCCTTTCTCTCTATATATAACCATAAATTTTCTTATATGAACGTTATACAGTTTAATACATTTGTTGAGTTTGCTTATTTGTTTTAAAATGGAAGAAGCCATTTATTTATTCAATGAAATCACTTCAAAGCTAAAAGGCCATCCCAGGCAATAGATGTATAGGGAAATGCCTTATGTCGGGTCCGGCTGAAATTGTTTTTTTTAGTATAGCGCTGTTATCTATCCAAACTTTCTGTTTCAATGAACTTTTCAAAAAGAAATGAAATTCAGTTGGATCCGACCGAAGAGACTTTGCTTTATGTAATGCCTGCGATGGCCGTAGTCTTTTTCATGGTAAAATACAATGATATTTGGTAGTAATTTCAATATTATACACAGATATTATCTATCTATGCAATGCTTACAATTTATAAACAACATAGGATATACAATAGTGCAAGTTATTTTGGTTTTATCTATACTTATTTTTGTATTGTTATTTTAATGTATAATTTAAACTATAATTTTTTTTATAATATTATCATATAAGTAGTGGCACATATATGGTGCGTTGCTAAATTCAAGATTTTTAAACTCAAACAAGGCTGGTCGTCTGTACTTTGAATCTTTGTCTTACTTAATTAATGTATTAAAGATCAAATCTAGACAAGGCTATAAAAACTGCCTGAATTTTGTACCATGGAAAAATCTGAAAATTATGTTTTTGAAAAAAAATTCAAGCCTCACTTAATTCCAGAATCGTTTTTCAGTCTGAATCGAAATCTACAGACATAAGGCTTATTAAATTGTTTTTCATCCTGGAGGCCGTATATAATAATCCAAGAAAATTGATAAAACTGGTTATGATTGATGGATATTGACATACTGGACGACAATTTTGATTTCGTTACTGAAACCAAAATTCCATCAGTAATTCAATGCCTCATCATACCGAGAGTTTAATCTCGTAGACTTTTGAAGAAACTTTATATGGAATTTTGAGTTAATGGGGCTCAAATGTTTGCAAATTGTACATTTTTCATGCGGAATTTCCAAAATAAAGACAAAATCGGTGGTACAGTGCGGTTTTAGAATAACAAAGATTATCATTAGGCATTGTTCACGTCCGAATTTGATAAAAGTTCAGACTGTTCCTTGTCAAAATTTGATCTTGATAGCTGTGTGTACAGTATGGAAATTTTTAGGTTTCTCCAGACAGTCTGAAAAAATCTTGAATTTAGCAACACACCAATAGTCTTAAAATCTAACTTATTCAATATATAACATCAAACATTTGTCTTTCAGAAGTATTTGTGAATCAAAAACATTTCCAAACCAAGTGAATCCCTTCAAAGTTTTAACGTAAAAATTAAAATTAGAGCAAAGAATATAAATCTTACATAAATGTATTTTTTTCGAATAAATACTTCTTGTTGTTGTAACGAATGACGGCTCGATATATCCGAGATTTTTTTTGTTTTTGTCTTCTTGCTCTATTGGTTGTAACTTAGAAGCCTTGAATGACATTATAAGCTTCCAAACTGGACATGACGACGTAGAACAGCCATAAACAGACAAAGAGAATTGATGTGGCAATTTTGGTATGTTTTGGTCCACCCAATTCACCACCACCAAACTTTTTAAATCTTCTGAGGAGCATTATCATAATGGCTAATACAGCCACTGAACAGAAAAGTGTTACGGAAAAAGCCAAACTAAAAACAATAAACCATTCAAAACACTTTTAATTTCCACAAAATATGTCATAATCCAACCATTGAATCATCTGAAATTTCAGAAATCTATGCATACATGCGAATATCTGTAGTAAGAAAAAGGGATTTGTTTACCTTCCAGGTACCACATTAAATTTATTACATATATATCCTGGAGCATCAACACATCCTTCAGTAGATTTGATAAAACTATGATAAACAGCGGCTATTGTCCACGCGATCCCGATGCCCAAAAACACGTTGACAGCATTACTGTAAACAAAATAAATAATGTACGGAATATAATTACACAATTTGTCTTTTGATTGGATAACCGGAAGCTGAAAAACATAAAATTTCAAGTTTTACAATAAACAAAAAGAATTATAATTTCGTACCTGCCCGTGACGTTACCGACTGAAGCGTCTGCATACTCGTCTTGAACAGCTGCCACTTTACTGGCAAATGTATCTAAAATCCCCCACAACAATCATCAGTTATAACTTTGAAATGCTCAACATTGGTCACACTGTACTGTGTTTTTACTCAAGGTGAATTTAAATAAAATATGTGTTTTTATAATACTTTATCGGCAAGCATAGGAGGAAACATCTGCTAAGATTTTCTTTACAAGAACGTTTGTATGTATAAATACTTAGTTAATTAATTAACGTAAACACTAATTTTTTTTAAAAGATGTGTAAAATGTGTGTACATTTACACATGAAAGTGTCATGCTTACATGCTCATTACGTTTTTACGCAAATATCAACAGGGCAACTGCTGATTGTCACTGTATTTAAATAAGCTCATAGGATGTCTCCATTAAACTGAATAGAGTTGTTAATGAAATAATTTAAGCATTGAAGGCAATACACGAAGACCAATTATTACATACATATAGGTCAGAGATCAAGAAGAAGCAGAGATGATAGCCTCGTCCCATAGATCACGTAGCCATTTATTTTAATTATTATGATTTAAAGGTTTATTGCTCACAGTTCATGCATTCATTTTTATTACAATACATACAATAAATTTGGTGTGAGCATTAAGTCAAAGGACACCCAGAATTTTTAATACAAACTGTAGAATGCCCAAAGTATTAGTCTCGTCATAATCGTGACTAATCACACTAAAAGAACTCAGTAAGGCATGCAAATCCCGTCGACCATATTATATTGTCCATTGAATATAGTCTTTTATATATAACAACGACATGAAAAATCTACATGGAATCTAAACTATAAAAGTATAGATGGGAAATATGAAAGAAAAGAAGTATCCATGTACGTATACTGATTTCTTTCTCTTGAAGAATTTCTTTCTTCATTGATAAAAATAATAATTCTATTCTACCCAATATAGCTTATTTTATATGCATATGGCTGTAGGAAATTTGGAGGCAAGAGCGTATGTTTTTAGTCTCCGAAAATGAAGTCAAGCAAACAGTTTGTGAAAAAGTTGAACTGAAACAGTGATATGATCGCGAAAGGGCTTGTCATACAAATATTCCCATTGAAAAACATGAGATAATTTTTGTAGTGATAGCGTGAAAAAAATGGCTAAAGAAGGGATGACAACAGCAAGGCAGAAGACAAATTTTAAACGTGTTGAAAAATGAAAATGGAGCAACAATACATGTGGAATATACAATACATGTGGAATAGTATTTCATCATGTAAGACCGGGACCGAGAAAAATTAATAATTAAGCAATGGGTAACATCTACCACATACTATGCTACATAATAACAACAGCAATGAGGACATCGAAAAGAAGAATTTATACTTAGAAAAAAAATCTATAGAATTCTAAGGAGCAATGACAGAAATAGAAAAAAAGTTGGTGAGTTCATGTGATCCCCCAGCTCTGAGACTACGTTCTTTTTGTATATGTATATACATAGATTTATTTTACTGTTTGCATTATTTGCAATATGAGTAGATTTAATGAGTAGACCGAATGGCAGCTTGTTACCTGGAACACTGGTACCTGAAATATATTTAATTATAATAATAAAAATGATGATGAAATCAGCCGGTGCAGTAGGAAACTGAATATGTCTGTAAAATTCTGTCAGAGGTCTCTAAAATTTTACACTTTCCACAGTCCAAACTTCACATAATTTCCAATGGTCATAGTAATGGAGAGAGAGTATGAACATGAATATCTTGCATGTAGTGACGGTACAGTCAAGAGAAAGCAGAAAAAACTGAAAATTATGAAGGAAAGGAAAGGAAAGTAGAAAGTGTAAAGTACCCCTTCTAAACGACAGCAAAGGGAAGGCCATCAGAAATTTAAAAAAAAAAAACAACTAACCGAGAGCAACAAAGGCTATCGCAGTAACGGCGTCTTTTAACCCTATAGTACAGCCCATATGTGAGGCTAAATCCCCGATCACTGCGGTTAAAAGACCTATACCGATGATACTAACGACGAATGTAACATATCCATCCAATATATCTGAGAACAATACCGGAATTTCCACAAAAATTTAGCATTTTACTACACACCGGATTCAATGTCAGTTTACGCCGGCGAGGGATTGTTTTTGAAATGTGAATCTAATAAACATTAAATTGTATCGTATATTTATAAGTATATAAATATGATTAATTGAAAAGTGAAAAGGTATGCAAAATCATTATAGCAATATTTCAAGAACAATCCGTCGTCAGATCTGTAAGCGGACTCTGTGTATCATTATTTGATTTAAAATATATATAATTGATATAAAAAAAAAATTCTGCTGACAAATCAAGCTGGAAAGCAAAAATAAAATTATTTCAAGTAGAAACATAAGAAAGTTCATAAAGGGGAAGAAGTGAAATTCATCGTGAAAATTACTTTCACCAAACAAAAAGAAATTATATGTAGTAAAAAATACAGAGTACAAAGAAATGAAATAAAAAATGATACAAATGAGTATGTGGTATAAAATTTGCCACCCCACACTTAACGCGACTGTTATCCTGAAATGACAGTTAACCTTTTCCTTAGTTATTTTAAAAGAACCTGAAGCCCATTGTGACAGTACACCAAACTAAAGTAATGATGAAACCAATATGCAAACATGTATTCAGTAAATGCGTGCTTTCATGGTGTTTTAAATGAATCAATTATCGCTTACATTTAATATAGTAAAAGTATCAATTAATGTAAGTATAAGTAGCAGTTACACTATGCAAATAGTAAGTAAACAAAGTAGACTATGGAGCGTATTGTTATAAGTAATGCAGAATTCAGACGAGATTGTATCACAGAGAGAGCGACTTATTCTACACTGTAAACTGCATGATACGTAGCGACTGAATTATAAATTTGGCCTTGTTATATAATAAATGTACTTTGTCTGTGTGCAAATATCATATTTACCAAGTTGACATAGACATAATTCAGAAATGTTTTAACTTTTGCATAAAAAACCAAAAGGAAAAAAAACGAAAAGAGACCAAATCACAATCATTAAATGTGTGAAATGACACACCGAGCACGTGCTTGTACAAATAAGTATAAACTATTTATCACTTTACACTGGCTACTAAAAACTGTAGTACATATTACATCTTTTGAACCTTGTTATGTAAAATAATTGTTTTAGGCTTAACTGGTTATGTACATACTATACATGTTGACAAAGTACACTTTGTTGTCAAAAAATATACTGAGGTCCAGAGTTGACCTGTACAACAACACACTGACAAGTCGCTATATATACTGTAAAACTTGTTTGTATTTGAGCAGATGTTTCTTTCCTAGCGTCCCTTAATTACCTGGTATGCTCGTGCCCAAAGCGACAAAAACTATAGCAGTCACGGCGTCCTTCATCCCAACAGAACACCCTAACTGTAATGTGCAATGTCAATTAAATTATCCATTCCGTCCTTTATTATTGTGTGTACATTATAATTTGGTTTGTATATGTATGGCGTACCGCTCTCGTAAGTTTTGATATTAGAAAGTAAGTAGAAGGTTTAACCGGATATGTCTTAAACAAACCTGGCCAGCACAGGAAGGTCTTAAGTAGTGTGAGCAAGCGAATCTCAGTTCTATATAAGTCTAAATTTGCGGTACCCGAAATCCTGATTTTCTAAATGCACGATTTCAATGGAATAAACAGTTGCACGTAGTTAAAAAATGCGGGGAGCACGATTCGATTAGAGATTTCTTATTAAAATCCGAGTTCTCATGGCTCAAAACAGGAATTCTCTGGGTTTTAGTGATTTCAGGTTCTGGTGCCCATTTACCTTTGAAAAATACTGATATGGAGTAAAAAATATCAGAAAATTCCCGTTTTGAGTTTATTCCATTGAAATCGTGCATTTAAAAAATCAGGATTTCAGGTATACAGCAACTTAAGACTTGTATATGGCTGGAATTTGCTTGGTGACAGATTGCTGACACTACGAAATGACTGGGCTGGGAAGGTTTGGTGTTAAAGTACTGACGATTTTTGTGTTTGGGCATGGTCAAAAAGTCTACACGTGTCCTGAAGATGTCAAATCAATTCAATCGACTCGATATTATGAAATCGTCCGGAGAACAAAATATTGAGTCGTTTGAATTGACTTGACATCTTCAGGACACTTTTAGGATCTTTTCAACATGCCCAATCACAAAACGTCTGTATTTTAAGACTCCCTCGGTATATTTTTTTTGAAGAAAAATAACGGTAAAACACTATAAATACTTTGATGTTTAGTAAAATTGAAAATTAATTACATGAGAGGCTAAATCTCCGATGACTGCCGTTAGCGCTCCAATCATGAGAATAGATACGACGAATGCTACGTATCCTCCGCAGATATCTATACAAGCAAATCTTATTTCCTCTGTCTTTTGATTTTATACGTACACCGTGTAATACATACTAGCCTAGTATTACTAGGGAATATGCACCCATTACATTTTATAGAATGCCATTACTTTATATACATAAAATAGAAAAAAATTCATCTGAATTAAAGTTCATAATATTATCCAAAAAAAAAATTAACCAATACATATAGTTTCTATCATTCGTATTATATTTTCTCTAGTTCTGCTTCTTTTGAGGGCTTCGTTTGCAAAAGTATTCGCAATTATTTAAGTCTTGTCTAGTATAAATACTTATGAGATTGAGATATCTAAAAATCATGTCTTCATAAAAATAACTGAATAAATTAAGAATGACAAGGAAGGAAAATTATCGTTGAATAAAGTATAATTATAAGAATTCATAATACATAGCAATCCAATAGGACTGTAAAACAAAATGATTCATTTCAGAAGCGTAGTCAAAGGAGGATTTGTAAAACGTATAAAATACAAAACTGTGTATGGGAAACTGAAAAATATTTTTTAGTACTTTGGTTTTGACATTTGAAAAAACTCCCCACCTATCGCTTCTGAATTTCCTCAAATGTTTATGATAGATACACTACTGGAGAAAACTGAAACGAGGGAGTAAATGTAAACATATAAAAATGAATCTGTACCTGTCGGAGGGACAAACGCAAAAAGAATCTTCCAAAATATTGTAAGAAAATGCATGACGTAGTCACCGCATGAAGGAACTTTTTCTTCTCCATCGTCATCGTCATCTCCTGAATTTTTTAAAAAATGAATGAATGAATGAATTTTATAAAATAAAATATGACGTCCAAAAACAAGTTTCATATGTATATACTATATACACAGCATACCAAATACCGTACAACATATTATGCATCATTCGAGAAAAAAGAGACTAAACAGCAAAAATTGAAGTGACCGTGCGACAAACCTGCATTGACTGTTATGGCTTCAATAAATTGTTCTTTCCACGAGGAAGTTCCAACTAGTAAGGAAGCATTGGCCCGCTGAACTAATTTATCTACCGTATTCTGGGAAAAGAAGATATTTTGGGCTCAAGTTTACTTTTTGAACTACAAATTGAGATTATACGTTGATAACGTAACGAGCATGAATTAAAGTTTTTCGAGTATCTTCAACCTACTTTAAATTCTTTACTCTCTTTAACTCGAATCTGAGCTCTAGTATCAGGTCCAAGTTTCGGCCATCCTTCAAGTGCTATTTTTTCATCCTTGGACAAGGTTTTTTTCTCCTTCATGGCTGTTGACGAGAATTACACATATGAAATCAACAAATATGGAGTTAAACATTTCTAACCGACGCTTACCTTAACTATGATCTAAAGTACAGATAATATACATAATGATTACAAAGTTTTACCAATTGTGAGGGGCCCGCCTGGTTTGTCTAATTAACAAAAACACATAAGAGAAATATATTAAACATCTCTTGTTTTATTGCAAATAATTAAAAAACAATTGATATATTAATACAAAAAAAAAGCAATCGTGAAAAATGAATGAGATGAAAAAAGAATAAATAAAAACATAAAAATGATTATTTACTTGGAAAGTATAATATTATTATAGAATATATAGAGGGGATTATTATTATACATTTATGTATTTTTTTATTTTTAAAAAGAGGATAGAACCATTTTTTGGTTCAAATATTCTTTGCACTGAATGTAAAGAATCTGGAGAAAGACTTACTGAAAACTGGAACTATTATTTTTCTGTACATTTTTTTAGCGAGGAGGGAAAGTGGAGAAAGTTTTGGATTTTCGTTTGTAGAAAAAATAGTGAAACAACAGGATAGTATAATAACAAGGAAGCTATAAATTGTTCCAAGTAGTTTGAACAGGTTCATAATGAACTGTTAATTCGCAATAAGATCTAAAAAATGACGAATACTGTTATTTTAATGAAACGGAAGTTAATCTAACAGTTTACGCATGTCACTCTGTGAAACATTTTATAAACCACTGAATGAAATGGAAAACCAGTGTAAGTATAAGGCGTGTGTGATTTTGAAAGAGGTCAAATCTTGTATTTAAAAAAAATGGAAATTTACGTAAACTGTCAAAAGTTTACTAAAAGGGATTATGTGAAATAAAATTAATTATTATGAAAGATTAAATTCGTCATTTTGCCAAAAGTCAATGCTAGTTTTACCATGATTTATTTGTAGATTTTTTATATAAGTGTTCGTAAGTACATTATAATATAAAAACAATAGCAGAATACAAAGAGATCGCAATTACGTATTCATTATAGATTTTTCCTTTTTTACCTAACGAGACCAAATGTATGATAAAAAAAAACAGAACAAAACACGAAAAAAATAAAACAAAATTAAAACCAAGACCAAAAGGCTACACGATGAAAAATCTGCTATACAACCCAAATTCAAACAATATAAAACTAAAAAAACCCACAAGCAAAACCAGAATACATGATATTGCATCATGTATTTTAATAAAACTAATAAAAACAATACACTATTATAATAAAAAAAAGTTTTCTGGCTTGAGTTCAGAACTTCGGCTCAGAGCTTGATTAGTGTATTAGTTTGAATACAAAATACTCAAAACCAGGACTCAAAAATTAAAATAAATTCAAAAATTAAAATAAATCGAAACACTAACGTCTCAGAAACAGAATTATAACAATAGATCTTAATTATATAGACATATTGAAATGAAAATTGAGTTTTTACTCTTTTATTGAATAATAATACTTAATCAACAAATAATAATAGTCTCTTTTATTATTTGTATTGTACTACAAAGTTCGCTACGGACTTTGGTAAAACAAAAATTCGGTTTTAAGTAGTCACCATTGCTCAAACGGTGAACATGTCATCGTTTGAGCATACTGTAATAATAATAATTTCATTTTTTAACATTTCAACGGGGAAAAACGGCAGGATTTCGTTTTTCTCTCGATTTTTCAGTTTCAGTTTGGCTTCCCCTCAAAAAGTATAAAAACATAAATATATTATCATGTCCTTTTGCAAGCTTGGATTGCTTTTTTTGTTTTTGAAATTGGTCTAAAGTTATTTACACAAAGAGGCTGAACCGTATCTGTTACCGATAATACGCCACAATTCAATGTTTCACTGTTACAAGATGGCCGACAAAGTGAGTTACGTTACGTACACAGAAAAAAGTGGTGGTGAATTCGTTTGTGCGTTGTGCAGAATGTAAATAAACACAATAAATACAATAGTAATTATATAATACTCATTGCAGTAATAAAATGACAATGACAATAATGATTAAAAATTACTACTCAACTACAATTTCACAAAAATGATAAGTGAATGAATGAATAAATCATACACATAATCATAATAAAAAAACTAGTAAATAGTAATGTCTACATGTGGAATAGCTGGAACTCATTGTCCTGTCTCAAATCAGTACTATGTAACTACTACCTACAGCTGTCGAGCTACAAATAGGACGTATACGGTCGTCTACATACATACATATTATATGTACATATACGACTTAAAGTCGTCAATACTCACTAATAACGAATAAGGATAATGCAAATAGAATGCATTACCATTTGCATATGTAATCAATCAAACCGGAATTTAGAACCTTTTCGGTATTTACACAAAAAACCTTGAGACTAATGGTTAGGTCACGTATCTCGAAACGGGATACGTGTATATTGTTTTACAGAACTTGCATCCCATCAAATTGTACTACATAAATAAAGTAATGACTCGTCATGTCATTTAAAATTTTTGTAATGAGAATTGCAGTCGGCATCTATTAAAAATTTGTGTCGGCGACTTTTAAAATTTTATAAATGTTTTCTATACATGTTTTCTTCAAAAAGGCTTTTTTTCCTAATAATTTAAAATAAAATCTAATCCATTACTTGGTCTATTCTACAATAACAGATCTATACGATCACGATCACTACAGAAAATATACAATCAAGATTCAAGACTTTGTACATGTGGTAAGTGCAAAATAAATGAATAAATAATAAACAAATATAAATGAGGTTTTTACAAGAAATAATGGTCAATGGTCTTTCTAAAGTTACACAATCTTTTGATCTCTGTGTATGTATAAGTTTTTATGTGAAAATATTTTAGCGTCCGGCAGTTTTTAATTTTTTTGATATCATTACATAAAAGTACTGTTTAACTAGGGATTTCTTGAAATCATGTATTCACCTTCATTTCAAGCTACTTATATATTTACTAAGTTAATAAAACAGAGACTATGATTGAGATAAATCTACATAAAATGTACCATATTTTCCGTTTCAAGTAGATGAAATAAAATGTCCACGTAACCTATATTTTTTGATGTGCTATATACATCATTTTTCTGTCAGCTATATAGCAACTAAAATAGTAATTCAAAGGAAACAAGGAGTGACTACAGAAAATACTGGGTGCAGCGAGAGAGTGACAGAAAGACGTTTTCCATTTCTTAATGGATTGAGAAAGGATTTAGAGAAAAAGTACATAACATAATAATATACTTATGGGGATTAAATCAAACTTGTACTTTTTTGTATCAAAGATTTTGATTTACTAATTAAAAATAGTTTATTATACTATTGAGAGACATATAGACAAAGAGATAGAAAGACAGAGAAGACAGATATAAAATCATATAAAGAACTTTTTAAAAAGAGGGTATTCAAAATACTTTAAAAAAATAGTATGCACTTCATTTCAAGAACGGTGAGAAAATAATAAAATAAAATGAAATGAAAAACTGTTAAAATTTAAAATACATAAAGATATATATAATAAAAATTCTAAAAATTGGCATTTATAATATCCACTTCGCTACAATCTACAATCGAGCAAGAGAATAATGAGTAAGTGGAATTTAATAATTCAACTAGTATAACATACTACTACTGAATTACAAAAATATAGCAAGTCTAAAATTGTTGACTACAGTTCACTACAGTAGTAGTTACAGGGACTATATAGTAAGTCGTTACACTGTGAGTAGTTTTTGTAGATAAACTAGATGTACAAAATATTAATATAATAATTGGAATAGAACAGTCTGTAAAAATAATAAAATAATAACAAAAAAATATATTTCAAGTAAATATACAAAAAAAAAAAGGTTCTGTGACTATTAATGCGATCAATAGAGGAATAACTGTGTTGACATAAGAGAGAAAGGTAGATAGATAGTAGATACAGAGAAAGAAAGAACAAGAAAGAGAGAAAGTTTTGATATATAGAAAAGATAACAAAAAGATGTAGAAGCTTTGATTTTCTGAACATCGCACTTACTGAGGCATTCGTGACAGACGATTATACGGCAGATACGTGAACACAATAATGCACGGTCAGGACAGACAAAAAATATGCAATAGGGAAAAATCAAATTAGCCATCGCCTTCAATATTTGATTCTTCAAATTAAATTGTTCTTGTCGAGTGTGTACCTCATGAAATTATTATTATCATGACGTACAAATATATATATATACACATTACTCATTACACACATACAGGTTTTTTTCCATTCCCGTCGAATTCTCTAAAGCTTTTGCGTAATTATATTTAAAGACGCTCAACTATTGAGAATCATTATACATAATCATTTTTCTTGCAAATTTTTCAATAGTGCACACATTTGATTTCATGTACACCCCCATATAAAATATCAGAATTTTGACAAAAAAAAACTCCTATAAAACGATATTCATTTATAGTTCATATTATATAATTATAATATACAGAGTGTCCCAAAAGAACCCTAACAAAGTGATGTAATCAAGTGTTAGGGGAAAGTCCAACTTAAAGATTCAACTAATTTCATGAAATTATAAGCAAGCGAAGAAACGTTAAAATTCAACACATTTGCCTTGATAACTTTTCTATTTGTGAATCGATTTCGACGAAAATGGTCGGGTGCAGAGGTCAGGGGTCAGCCGTTTTCTTTTTACAGAAGGTCAAAAAAAATTAACCGTAAATGTCAATCTGAGCCTTTGAACCAAGGGCAAACTGTCTTGCATGCAATATTGTTTTCTGTTCCTCTAAATTTTTTCAGATTTTTAGTTCACAGGGGAGTCGGATTTAAAAGTTCAAATATCCGGGTAATCGAAAAAGACAAAACTCCTTCAGGGAAGCAATATCTAGCATCCTAGATATTGTGAGCTTTGGTACTTGTTTGTGGAAATGATTTTCGTTCAATGAAAATCGGACAGTCGTTTGAGTTTTGTTGCCTTCTGTGAATCCTTGGTCAAACCGTTGGGAATTTTGGATTGATCCCTTCACGATTTTCGTCGAAATCCATTCATAAATAAACGAGTTGCCCAGAAAATTGTGTTAAATGAAAAAAATTGTTGGCCGAATCTTTAAGTTAGAGCTCGATCTCTCACTTGATGCATACATCAACTAACGATAAATCGGTCCGCAAACGATACAGTTACATCACTTTAAATAGAGTGGGGGTTCTTTTGGGACACCCTGTATGTATTATAACGAGATTTTATAACGCAAAAATATATAAAATTTACTATAAAAACAAATACTATGATGTTGTCATCAGGAGGCATAAAGTCTTGTATAAATTATACAGTATAATTGATACACATAAATAAAAAAGGACACAACATAGATCAGCAAACAAATCTGACGACTAAAGTTTATGCTATAAAATATACAAATTGTGTATATAATACGCACTGCAGTATAAAGTCCTATTATTAAATTAAATGAAAATGAAAATGTATAAAGAAAAAACTGCCAAGAGAAACTGAAATGAAAAACAAATGAAAAACAAAAAAAAACACAAAACTCAATTCACAAATGCCTACAAATAGTATTCGCATTTATGATGCTCAATAATTAAATACGGAGAAGATAAAGAACAAAAGAAAAATAAAAGCCTTTTTTTAAAGCATTCACAAAAAAACTGTCAGTCCATTCAGACTTTTTTCCAAGTCGAAAAAATCAATCAAATATACTAAACTGAGCTCATATCCTATAAATACTAGAAAAAATACTACGTGAGGCAAAATAAGACACCGGTGTTGAAATATGTATTAGAAATTAAAAACAAGCTAAGGGCAAGCAGTACAGTACAATACAGTACAAATACACAAAACCCACAGAAAAACAATTTGTGTACAAGTCAAGATAAAATAACTTGCCTTCTAAAAGACGAGGCTCTTTGATTTCCACGTAAAACAAAACATCCTTCTCGTAACTGTCTTCTTCTTGAATCATGATTGGAATAAATTTTCTGTTGAAAGTCATTTTTTTGTAAAAAAAAAAAACAAACGATTTAGGATTACTCACATCAACCAACAAAATTTCTCATTTCCACTTTGTCGTGTAAAAAATCAGAAACGCTCTAACGCGTTTGGTTGCTCTTTGATTAAAGGCTTTTGTTTGCTACTGGCTTCGATACTGAATTATGAATGAAATCATGAGACACTGAGAAACAGCGTAAAGGGAACTTTGCTTATAGCAAGAGAAAAAGAAAGTAATCACTCACTCTGTTTCATTATTTTCAAAAATGACTTCTCCAGTGGCATGTACATAATCTTTTCCAGGTTTTGCAGTTCCTTCCATAGTTTCATAAGGCACAGCAACTTTCCCTCTAGCACCACTCCATCGGACTACTTTGCATTCGTAGGTGCCGATAGACTCTACTGTCTCCACGTCTTTGTTTGCAATATTAAAAATACCACAATGATCATCATCGAGAATGATGACGGTGGCCAGGAAAGGACTCGCAAGTTGAACTTCAGGTAATTTAGAAAATGAACCAACCGACCCATTCACTTGATCAGCAAATCTTGCATTATTGAGTCGAACGTAGAAATGTTCATCTTCTTCAAACACATCATCATCCAGGACTTCCAGAGTAATTGTCTTGTGTCGTTCACCAGGACCAAATGTGAGTGTACCTTGAAAAAAGTGTAAATAATTGTAATATTACATGTCGGCTTCTCGTTAAATTATTATTGTTATTTACTCACAAGTGACACACATATTAGTGTTACAAAATTGCGGTGTGGCGGACAGGAGATTTTCATATTACTTACCCGCTGCCGAAATGTAATCATTTCCTCCAGAAGCAGTCCCATCTTCGGTCCGGAAGTCGACAAGTACTTTTAAATTCAAGTCACCCCCTTCCCTGGACACTGTAGCTTGAAATTGGCCCACATTCTCCATGACCGTGTAGTGGCCCGGATCAAAGAAAATATTTGTGATATGACTGATTTGATTTTTATTTGCTTCATCAATGGCTTCCTGATTCAAATGCTCATTACTCGACTCGGATGCGGCTTTCTCTTGTATTTTCTTCATGAGATTTTGCCCACCCATTAATTTCCTTGTTGCTTGCATACGATAAAAGGCTCGACTCTAAGGGAATTCACAGAATAAAGAATGAACTAATGTATTGCTGTAGACGCAATACAAGAATAGATAAAATAAAACAATATAATTGTGTCGTACTTACTTTGGGTCCCTTATTGAGTATCTCTTGTCTAGCTAATTCTTCAATTTGATCTGGTTCTATATTTGGATATTTCTTTCGCAGTTCCCTCAGAACGCGAATGAAATCTCGTCTACTGTCCTCAAAATCCCGGACGTCTTGATTTTCGGATTCCTCCGCAAAAACTTTCAAACCTTCCTCATGATCAATTTTATTCATTTCATGATCAGCAGTTCCTTCCGCCTCAACAATCATTCCTCTCTTATTCATACGATACTGTTTACTGAGATACTTGTAAATGAGCATTCTTCGATCAGCCATGTACGCTACAAGATGTTTTTTTAAGAGAAAGAGAAATATAAAGAAAAACAATAGAGTTATCGCATAAAAAAAGTAAGACTATGTATGTATGTATAATAAGTTGAAAAAAAATCCTTTTTACCTGTCATGACTGTCAGAGGGAAGAATAGAAAAGTGACGACTCCTTCCCAAACATCAATGATGCCCGGTGAAATAAATCTCACAATCACAAGGAGCCAAACGTACGCAAAAACGGACCAAGTGGCCGTCACAAAAAATACTCTGAGATGTTTAATTCGACGAACTTCTCCATCTGGGATAACGTAAACACAAATGGCCATAATGACTAGAAGATTGAAAGCGGCCGACCCCACAATTGTACCCGGCCCCAAGTCCCCCGACTCAAATTTCTTAGCCCAAATTTCTATAATAGAGAGAAGGATCTCTGGAGCACTGGAGCCAAGTGCCATTAAAGTCAAATTGGCCACTGTTTCATTCCAAACACGCACCACAACAATTTGTACCTCTCCATTAGGTTTCTTAATTTTGATTTCCTTCTCCTTTGATGTTATCACTTCAATAGCTGCCATAAATCGATCTGATATAATTGAGACTCCTATAAACATGTACAACATTGCCAAAAAGTATGCTAAACCCCGGGCAAACCGGTCACCTGAAAAAAAATAAATAAATAAATTGCATTTGTTTTTGAAATAATTAATACAAACAAATGGCTTCATCCAATAAGATCTCAAGATGTTCTGTGTATGAATCTCTATACAATTAGTGCTATTAATTAGTTAATTTGAACTCACCAAAACTCAAGTCTTCCTGCGGCATCCATACTGGTAATAGTAAGCCCGGTTCACAAATTGGGCCATCATTATTTTTTTCAGCCTCAGCTGCTACAGTCACATCAATTAAACTAAACACTACACCGACTAGAACTATCATCACTCTAGATGCTGGTGGTGTACTCGCACCAACCACACCTTCACTCTGCTTCATCATTGACCACCTCATGGTAATTCCTTTTTAATCAGCTAACAGAACACATTGGAATCATCCGGTGACGCCGCAATTAATTCTTCAAAAGCTTCTTATTTCTCCCCCGAGACAATGTCTATAAATCATTACACAAAAAAGAAAACACTAAACTTATCAATTTTTCTTTGAATTCAATGTACAACGATATACAGCAAAAGTAAAAACAAAAAAAATAATCACTCAAGTTCATCATTATGAATTCTAAATTCTACCTAAGAATAATAAATAATACTACTACAAATATATCATCCGCAAATAATATATATTCTACATCAAACACTATTATGTACTGCATAATTTAAAGGAATTAAAGGATATAATGTATTTATGAATGAGCATTTTGTTTTACATCATTTTCACTAATGCCGCTCCACAGATCCAGATTAATAGATAGAGCAGGTGCTAGATTTTTGAAATCCACTGATTGTATTGTCGCTCCAACGGTGTGGGAATATATATATAGTTATTTTTTTTTACGTCGATTATAGTGTAATGATTGTTCTACAACTACACTATGATGAATATATATTCAATAGGAAAGTTCACATTTGAGGCCCTTTGTACAAGTACAATCACAACTCATTAAAAATTAGCACCATCAGAGATCACACTATTTATAGTTAATAGTTGTGTAGAAAGGTAATGTCCCGTCATTTGAAACAAATAATATCAATTCTTGATTGACTACATACTGGTCCTCTGACGAATTTGACTGTTTTCACATTTTCTAGTTTTTTTTGTTGTTATCTTGAAGAAGTCTCAGGTTTCTTTTGCTCTTTTGGCCAATGCCGATCGTTGATAGAATTCCTGTTCATCATTAAAAATCAGTGTGTAGGAAATTGATTCACGACGCTATACTTTCTAAACGTGTCAAGTACAGATTATGCAACATTTTGGATACAATTTTTTACTTCTATTAAATATGTATTGTAGTTTAGACTGCGAAGCTAAACTAATGATAACGAAGGCATACCTAGCCTGTACTTAGAGTACTGACTATATTATATGACGCCTCTACAAATTCTATAGAAACAGAGTGAAAGTAAGTACGTGCAACGTTTTGAAGTTTTATGTCATGACAAGATATATATATATATATATGGAGTTGTGGGTACAAAAAGGGGTCGCATACCACTATCTAGATTAAAAGATATTTGACTTTTCCTTTTTGGCCGCTTTGGCGCCACGGCGTTTCTTGATGATTTTGTAATTTAAAATCACAAGAAAGAAATCATCATATATTTTGTTTGAATTTAACTAAACTTTGTAAATTAATTAAAAATGTTTACAATTTTTTTACCTTAACTTTTTCTAAAAAATAGGCCATGTTCTTCTTCATATTACCGTGTAAAAAAGTGAAAAGTAGTATGCGACCCCTTTTCTCATCCTTATCGACATATACCTATATATATAATATATGTCGTCGCTTAAGTTCTAGAATCCGCTATAAATTTTTGGGGGGAGGAGCATACGTGTTATTTTGCATTTGAGGGTAGAAGGAGCCATAATTATAGCGGATTCTAGAACTTAAGCGACGATATATGTAGAAGTGAATAAGAAAACCCGCCGAATGTCCGTATCTAGAAATCGAGATATTTGAGTTTTCCTTTTTGGCCGCTTTCGCGCCAAGGCGTTTCTTGATGATTTTGTAATTTAAAATCAAAAGAAACAAATTATCATATATTTTGTTTGAATTCAACTAAACATTGTAAATTAATTAAAAATATTTACAATTTTTTTAGAAATTTCTAACTCTGCATAAAATGGGCCATGTTTTCCTACATAACAATATGCAAAAAAGTGAAAAAGGACATTCGGCGGGTTTTCTTATTCACAACCCCATACTATACATACTTATATTCCATACTCCTAGTATGAACGAGTTTCCGCACTAGACAAACACTGAAGTCATATTTTTTAAATAATTTTGTAGAATTCGAAAGGCTATCGTATTTGGTTTGAGCAGAGTCCTATCCTGTAATAATTTTATTACTATTACCCTAATTTGCTTTTATAGAGAAGGAAGGCGACTAGGTAAAAAGTGAAAAGAATGTATCCATCTACGTGATACGAGATTTGAAGACAACATTTTTCAGTGAGAGCGAGGGAAGCCCAAAGGCTCACGAGGAAAGTAAGAAAGTAAGAAAGTAAGAAGTCGAAATTAAGAAGACAAACTTTTTCGGTTGATCTGATTTTCCAGCCCATCTTCTTCGTCTTTGCCTTTATATATGGTCTCCTTGACTCAGTCCTTTTCCCTTTTCTCTCTCGTCTCTTTTATTTTCTTATCTTCAGAATTTCGTGTCTTGAGTTATATAACATATGTATGTTCAAATTTACTCGTGGATCCCTCAAATCTAAATGTTTTATTCTATAGATGGTCCAAAAATCAAGCTTGTTACTCCGGAAATGTTACTATCACTTTCATTTTCATCTTCATCTCCTCTGAGAGGACTCCTCTCTACCTAAACTTTCTTTCCAATGATACTATTTTATCGACTTTTAATACAAGACATACAGATATGTTTGTTTACATTCTCATCTCATATATACATATATGCACATGTTCTAAAGTTTTAATTCAATAAGTCAATAATAATGATCATCATTTGGACGTCTTAAGTTTAGTCTAACAACTAACCATAATAATTATTCTTATGATATCGAAATGTTCCTACAAACTATTTAAGATTTTTTATACTACCATCATTATAATATACACAAATGATAAAGGTCATAACTAAAAATTGAAAACTCACCTTTTTAGACTTAATGTGTTTTCCTCGAGGTCCGTAATTTCAATAATGGAATATCTTCCAATCTGAAACAATATAATAAAAAAAAAATCATTATGATTCCTGTAACGTGATAATGTACTTACACAACTACTTATACATGAAAATCTTAAGTAAAAATCTATTTTCAACTTGTCTGCATAAGTAATTATTTTTAATTGGTAAAAATAAGGTGACACTTCAAAAATCATATATATAGCTTAATTGTACACGCTCATTACTTGCAAAAGTTAACTGAGCTATACCTTCAAAAGAAATTGACTGATGTCACTTACAATTAACACGTCCCCAAATTTTGTCATTATAATATGCACATTTTAAAGGTAAAAGTACACACCGGGTATATATGGAAAATATTGAGCCCAATTTAATAACTCAACCATTGTCCGTTAGTAATAATAATATGGAATAACTAACAAAATGAAACTTGAACTTGTGCATGATCCACACTCACTCACTTCACCCACTTGTTTCCATATTACAGAAATCACAAACTTTAACTTAATAAACCTTTCAAGTTAAGTAACTATACACAAGGTCATATATAAATAAAGGATAAATTAAATATTTACTGAACTAAGCAAAGAAAAATACTTGGAAATGAAAAAATGACAAGCAGATTCCTGACATCAGTTTAAGCCGCTTCTCCAATCAACTAAAGAGATGAGCCATCGAGCATGGACTTGAACTGACGATGCAAAAAAAAAATAAATACCAAATCGTAAAAAATCTTTGACACTTTCAACAACGATAATATTTTTAATACTGAAGTGGATAATGTGAAGATGAGTGCGTAAGAACAAGCATATAATAATAATACATTACGCAAGTAAGAATTCCAACTTCCAAGTTCTCATCGTCACATCGCCCTATAAAGACTGTATATACAGTTACGTTTATATAACCTGTTTTCTCTTCCCCACATTGACAATGGGCCATTGTATTATGGTAGGTTACAACAACTGCATGATATCCAGTTGTTCTCAAAACTCCTCTTATAGTCAAGATGAGAAAAATAAAAAGCCCTGGAGCACTTTGATACCATTTTAGTTCTGTGAAATAAAATTATCTCCAATTTTGTACTACAATTATCATACTATTAATAATAGTCTATTATCACGGAGGATTATCCTCAACTAAATTTTACGTTGAGTCAACTTGAGGTTGAGTCAGTTTGGTTATGGTTTTGGTTTCATCCTCAAGACACTGTCAACTCTTAACCTTCATCTTACATAGTCAAGTGTCAACATTAATTCCTTAATCCCATATACGTAACAATTATTGAGCCTTTAAATAATATCGTGTGCATTCAAGAGTTTTGAAATAGCATGACAGGCTGTCATGGACAGCTATTTATACATATATCCAAAATCAAAAGTCCAAGTTTGTGATTGTTATTGATTCAGGATTGTGAATCACCAACCATTTACAATGTACATATAAGTTACTCTGCATTAAAGAAAGTAATATGTCATGCAATATGAAACAGATATAAAATAAGAACACAGTTTTTTCTGACATAAGACGAAATATGTATATGTACAGATTGGTATATATGTATATGTACACGCAGTTATAGAATTACTTGCAGGTTTTATTAGAATTATTTCTGTGGAAATTGTCCGGGCAGCTAAACAGTTAACCTACTTGCTAATCAAATTTAGAAGCAAAAAAGAATATAATTTGCCGAGACCATGTTCCACATAGGTATAATATGTATATCTATATGTATTAATAATACTCAATAATAATAATAAGAATACATGTGAAATACGAGGAGTCACAGCGAGCAGGAGCAGACACATTGTATATAGTATATACCAACTAACTGACGAACGAGAACAACTGATAACAAAACCCAAGAATAAACAAGTAGTACAGGGTCTTTAAAACAAACGACGTGGAAGCCCGACCACAACCACGATTTAATGTTGACATTGTGTATACATATACATATATACAAACACATGGAAGTGGAAGTAGGTATACAGTACAGAAGACAGACAGACAAATAGTTTCTGCTATCATTAAGTCAACTACATACAAGAAAGTACAAGGGGGAAAGTCGACGACGACGATGAGGAGAGAGGAAATTAAATTCACTTGATCATTAGACGACTGTTCACACAATTAAAATGTCTTACTCTACCTCAGAAAATTAGGTAAAATTAACGGACCATGTGGAGGAAAGTCCACAGAGATATTGCATTTATCAATCGAGGATACAGAGGAGTGCGTGCATAGACATTCAGGTATACATACATGTATGTAGACGTGTGTGTGTGTGTGTATGTACACATTACATTATACGGAGGAGGTTGGAGAACATTATTTGTGTAAATATGTAAGACAAGACAAAACAAGGTATCCGATATCAAGCGTACAGTGTCGTCGTCGTCATCGTCGTCGTCGAGTAAGAGGATCTCATGACATAAGTAGATGTCCATTAAAACAGGAGATGAATGAAATTAGGACATTAATTTTAATGTTGCTTGAGGCAGTAACAACTTCGACTTGTATACTATAGGTACACTCACACAATCCAGATCTGGATTTGATTCCGTTCCAATTCGTTGAATCTAAACAGTCATTACATGCGGCATGCCATCACATATCTCTCTGTCTTTATCTCTACGGCCATGGCCTAGCCTACAGTCACAACATAATAATACACACACCGACCAAGTAAACCAACTAACGATAAAAGATATAATAAAACGAACTAGGATTCACAGCTACATATAAAATACAAAATCTCTCTTTCTCTCTCTCTCTCATTTTATTCCTTTTCCTTTTAAATTGTAATAGCAGAGTGAGAGAGAGAAAAGAGAGGAGCCATATAAAAGTAAAACCCGGTGAGAGGCGGAACGAGAAAGAGAGAGAGAGAGACAGCAGAGCCGAGTCAAAATGAAATAATGAAAGTCCGGTTAGAGTGTCGGTGACGTGATGATCCGTTGGCTGTTGGAATGGTGAGTAGTGAACATTTAAGTATGTTACATAGACACCGTGATGCTGTCGTCGTTCAACATGAGGAATTCAAGTGATATCATGTGCATACGATGAACACATCCAAAGATACATCTATACAGAGGTGGAGGTAAAAAGTCTGAGAAACTTGCAAAGGCGGTGAAGATGGCTTTCCTTTTTTTTTTTTTTTTTGAAGAAGAAGAAGAAACTCTACTCGTGACTATTTCGTTTTCAGTAACTAATTTTCTATTCGTTTTTTCCCTTTCCTCCCATTTGGCTACTATACGGTATGAAGAAACGGAGTGACTATACATGTATAGAAAAAATTCACATGGATACTTACAGGGAAAGGGAAAAGGAATAGAAAAAAGGTGGTAGGATGGGATTTGTGTGTATCGTACATATGTGTGTGCTCTTGCTCAAAATGAAATGAAATTGCCTGGCAATGCTCTACCTAAACTACATACATATACACAGAGACTTTTTTTCTCAGAGTAATTCACATTACTATGGTGTTCACATTAGAAGGAAAGGACTGAGTCACCGAGTTCCAATGCTTTCAATTCAATGGTCTTCTCTTTCACGTTCATCTGCACACACATACGTACGTACACAAAAAAACCATACCTACACGACAACGACATGGCCCAGCAGACTTGGACGACAACGACAGAAACATTCGTTTGATATGGAGTGTGAAGTTTCAGCTATACATACACACAGAAGTCTAGAAGAGTATGTAGAATGTAGAAAAGAAGAAGAAAAGTAGAAAATACTATCTTTTTTTTCATGTACATACTTTTACTGTACTCTGTGTGTACAGTCGAGTCGAGTCGAGTCTAGCCTGTGGTTAAGTTGCGAGTTGAACGAGAGAGAGAGAATTGCAAGTCTTTTATGCTGTCACATTGGTATCGGTGTCCCGACAAGTATGAAAACAGGTTTCATTCTTTTATGATGAAGCCAAAATGAAAATTTGCCAAGTTTTAGCTTGTAGACGGTAGAGGAACGTGACCTATTTGTAGCCTTCAGCCTTTTAGTCTTTATACACAGATACTCAACAGCACAACCAACCAAATAAACCCCCCCTTTAAATTTCAAATCTATCACCGTATCCCTGTATTTATTCAATAAATATATATAAAATACCGGGTATTGAATACCCTTCTCTTACACGCATCTCTTAATACGTGTTTCGAATACACTAAATAACTATACACACATATTCTAAACTCCACGTCATTTCTATTCTTCTCGAATGTAAATCAAATAAACAGGGGGGAAAATATCTGGTGTATATTACACATATACCTACTCACTATGTATACCGTTTTATTGTCTAAACATCGTCTCACTCAATCTCTCGTCTATCTTTGATTTCCATTTCCCCAAGCCGTCTGTGTGTTCACTCTCCCATTTAAACACATACAAGTATAAAATACAAAATCCTTTCCATGTTGTTGTAAGACAAACACAAACTAATTCTCATCATCTTTCTTTACATCATTTGTCCTAGTACAACATGGCTCAAACTCTCTCTCTCTCTCTCTGTATCTCTCTATCACTTTCATTCCCAACTTTTTAATTAATTAATTATGGACATAGAGCTCAGAGAAAGCTCAAAGAATTGTCGAAGCCAAACTGTGAGCATTCTAAATCATATAATAACGTTTTGTAACTTTTGTGTGTGTAAAATTATTATTTTATTCCTGGAATTTTACAATTTTTGTGTATACAGACCACAAGCAAACAAATATTTCCTCTCTATACACATAAATATGCACATATCTGTACTATGAAAAATCCTTTGTGCTTCCTTTGTTTAGTGTCATTTGTCTTTTTCATTTTTCCATGATGATAAAGACAAGGACATGGAAAAGGAATTTAAATAATAATTAACGAGTTTTAACTCGTTCTGCATGCACTCAGCACTTGCCATTTTATTATTGCACGAGAGAGAAAAGCTTTCTTTTGATTAGATCCATGAAAATTGATAGAAGTTTTCGCTATTATTTGAGGTTGTGACTTTTTCGGCATGTAAATCGCTCAAGTACACCACACAAAAATATACAATGTACATGTAGAAAGAACCCAATAGGATTTCTAGGTCATTTGAGTCGTGTAAAAAAACATGGACTGCATGCACTTAGCAACTTCATACTTGAACTAAGGACAGGTCTGCTTACGTAGGTCCTGCTCTACAAAAATTGTATTTTGGCCAAAATCCGTTTGCCGGTGGCAACACGGACCGTTTACCCCAAAAGGCCATTCACAAAGCAATTTTCATTGTAAAAGTGTGTTTTGTGAAAACTTTGCGGTAA